>CM037852.1:185756325-185792554 GCA_021234595.1 Delia radicum | reverse complement strand
CACCAAAAACAAAACAGCTTATTCGTTACGGTACGGAACGGCAAGACTAATTGAGCCTTTAATATTAACTTAAGAGATAAATGAAGTTGATTGCTTAACTAATAGGTGGTAAACCTAAAAACTTATACAGTTATATTAGTTTTTTTGTTTTTATATACATCGAGATTATTTTTATGTTATTTTCAATTTATAACGAGCTTTCAACCTCCGTATATTTACAATTTGGAATGTTAATACCTTTTGAGAATTACCAATTAAAAAATAATATTATAAAAAAAAATTAAACAGATAAACAACATTTTTGTTGTTCTTTATTTTAAATATACCTACTTAATATGAGTATAAATGACCTAAATATAAGTTAATTTTCCATTAGCTCAAGTTAAAGGGTCTTAAAAGTTAAGAAAAACTAACTTGATTTTCAGATGTTTTTACTAGATTTAAGGAAAATTTATACTTAACTTAAGTTCAAAATATACTAAATTTTGGTAAAGTTTCATAAAATTTAAGACAAATTTTTAATACGAATTTACTTAATTGAACTAAATGGTGTTTACTTGATTTGAGTTGAATTTTCTTTGGAGCCAAATCATTTCCTAAATTCTTAAAATTAAGTTCAAATTACTTAATATTGGTTAAACTTTTTTTTTTTTTGAGTGCAGACCCAATGTGCCAAATAACACTTCACACAAAATTCGAGAACACATCCTACACGTTTTGTGAAATTAAATACTGCAATATAATTTTTTTTTTTAATGCTCGCACATATTTGAGATATGCAATATTTTTTTTTAAGAATGTCATTAACCTGTCCTAAGGTGACTTCAAAAACGGGCTATATTTTTGGGATATTTTTCAAATCTCTAATTTCAAATTTTAAAAAATTTTCTTCTGCAGAATCGAAAAAAGTTTAACTTTCTACAACTGCTAAATATATTTTAGGGAACGAAAAAAAAAAAATAGAACATCCCCCGGTACACTTGGATAGGGCAGCAATTTGAATTTTTTTGGATTTCCAGGAACTTTTGTTTTTTTTTGGTAATAACAATTCTAATTTGTTGTCATAAAATGTTTAAAATCGAAAATTAGCCTACCTTTGTAACTTTTGTTGTTTAATTATTATTTTAGTTTGAAAAAAAATTGTTTTGGCCATTATTAACCTGCGAGGACTTGCGGCCAAAAATTACCACAGACTAATTTATTTCAATTTACAGAAAACGTCAAAGCTTTGCTTACTACTATTGAATATTAAGAAAAGTAATTGGCAATAGTATGGCACAATGTGTGGCGCTGCTGTGCTAAAGAGTTTTGCCAAATTGAGCAACTTTAACTCGTGTGGTGCATTGAGATTAAACGAGATACTGCGGAATTTTATATATACTTGAAATTCTTAACCTCAAACTTTCTAAAACAAAACAATTATTTATATTCTTTTTTATTTTACATACCTGGCCAAACCTATTCCTTTAGTCCATTAAAAAAATATTCTGAACTAAATTAACCCTTAAATGCTCTTGGTGTCATAACACATTATATTATATTCCATTTAAATTGTATTATTATGTGTGTTTTATAATTGTCGGATTGTCTCTATATGATAAATTTTTCAACAAGCTACGGCTGTAAGTAATCAAACCTGCGCTCTTCTTACATTACAAACGTAACAATACCAAGTCATGACCGTTTAGCGATCACACCCAAGTATGGCCTCGAATGTACTGCAGCTAAATCGCAGTTTTCTTTAATATTAGCTTTTCTGTTGTTTTATATTATACTCAGAACTGACCAACACCAACACTAACAAACACAAATATTCTATTTTTAGATTTTTTTGCTTATTTTTTTAATCTCCTCCGTCTCTATTTCATAACGTTACCAGATTGACGTATGGTTTTTACGTTCAGTGTTGACAACCTTGCATTTAAGTTCAGACATCGTCACACGGGAAATTGTATAATGTATTTTACTACAGTGTTATTTTAAAGTCATATAGACAGTCGCAATTAATTTTTAATTAATATGAATTTAAAAAATTTAATTTTAGAAATGTTGAGGTTATGAAGAGGAATAAACGTTTTACTCTAAAAATTATTTAGACTATTAATTTTTAATCAGACTAGACTAGTTGCTGCTTTTTTTATGGACAGGAGTCATCTGTGATGTTACAGTATTTAATTTCAAAAACGTTTAGGATGTGTGCCTGAAATTTGTGCTCAAGTGGTATTAGGCACATTAGTGGTCTGGGTCACTTTTCATTACTGGGCTAGTTCTTAACCGATTTTGGATTTTTAAAACATTTTTTGAAGCATTATTATCGATTAATTTATCATATAGAATATGAACTATTACGACATTAACATTTTTTTCAAAAACTGAAAACAAGTAATTTTTGCACAGTTTCCATTTTCAATCGATATCCGCCTCGACGTTTCGTTATTCAATCGGCCCCAAACTTCATATTTAGTGTTTTTACATACGAAGGCACTAAATTAGCCAATTCGTTGACTTTGCAATTCAATTAGAAAAATGCTCATACAACGCTGAACGCCTCTAATGAACAGTTTGGGTGGAGAAAAGGGGGAAAATCTAATATATTTTATACAAGATGAAACATTTAAGTTTTATTTGATTTTTTACTGTATTTTTTTTTTTTTTTTGTGTTCAACTTCTGATAAATTAAAACAAAATCCTTTTGAAATTGATGCTCATAACATAACTTGCTGGTTTTGTTGTTACTTTCTTCTGTTGGAAGGATTTTTTTTTTCAAACTTATTATTTGTAGCCCAAAGGGAATTCGTATATGCTTGGTTGGTTAGTCAAATGGATGGTTGGTTAGAATGAACGAGGGAATGCTTTTGTAGCGAATATATCATACATACAACAGTTTGTTCAATTGTATATATAGAAACCGATCTATCGTTTGACGGCTTCTTTAATTTAACGACCAAAAATAAGTTTAGACTGAAGTTAACTTGTTCGGGCACCCCTCGTAGCTAAAAAAAATGTATGTGACCGCCTCTAGATTTAAAAAATAATTTTTCTCTATTTTCGGTTAAGGGGACACCAGACCCCAACAATTTTTTACGCCTAGTAACATATAAGTGTGGGTACTCAAACGCAATGAAATTTACAGACTGTTTTAGAAATGCGTTATTAAGATACATAAAATATGACTCCCACCAGATCAATTTAAGACCCCTGGGAGCCTAAAATAACAAACAAACCTTCGAACAATAAAGTATTTTTCTCAAGCCAACGAAAATTTTTTCACAAATTCAATTAATTAAAAAAAATGTCAAAAAAGTTTACGCACAAAAACTTCGCTGCATTTTGTGAAGGAATATTCCCTATTGTGTCGCGACACCTGGTATTTGGGCTAGATAAAAATAACACTGATTATAATGTTCCTTGGGCATTTTTCGGTTATATATCATAATTTAAAAAAGTTATGTAACAATTTTTAAAACAATTTAGAAGGTCCACATTAGGGAAAATATACCCTAAAGTGGACCTAATTAAAAAAACTCTCTAAAGCATACAAAATTGTTTGGAAATGAAGTAAACTCGACAAAATTTGTATTTAAATTAATGTTTATTTTAATTTTGTTTATGAAAATGTCCCAGCAAACGGTTTTTAGAACTAGTTACCTCTAAGTCTATTCCAGAAAAGCTTATTTTATTACTGTTTGCATGAAACCGGCTTATTTAAGTCAAAATGAAAGGTTCCACTATCTCAGAACCAGTTCTATAACTGGTTCTGGAACAAGTTCTAAAGCAACTTGTTCTTGTTTGGATGTAAAAAAACCTATTGCAAATAGGACAAACTCTATAAAAAAGAATCGGTTGGAAAAAATAAATTAGAACCTCGGATAATACAGTATAAGTTGTTCTGCAACCAGTTATTTGGATTTTACTATTTATACTGGGGGTTTTATGTATCGTTTAAAGCTGCTTTAAGCTGCATGTTCCCAAAATATAAGCAATTAAAAAGGGTGACGTAATGTGACAAAAATAGAAGTTGTGTTTTTTTTTTTTACAAATTGCGCAGGACGTTTTTAATAAAACTTTATTTTTAATATGATTTGGAATATTTAAAGTTTGTTGCACAATTTGCTGAATTAATAAAGGTTGTTTTGGTTGTCTCTTACATCCCATAGTGCAAAACGAACGTTATGTGGCGTGATGTGAAATAGATATCAAATAGGGTATATGGAGAACTATAAAAATGTTCGACACCTTAAGGAAAAATATTTTAGAACAAATTTTTTCTTTGACTTGAGTAACCTCATGTGTAAATGTTAGCCAATGTTTAAATTGGGTTCAAAAGTTTGGTAATGCTGAGCATATTTTTGGAAATACATATACATCTTTTAAAAAATGTTGTTCCTTTGCAGCTTTACATTTCACTAAATGATGCTGTGGTGGACCAAATTTTACTTATGGAAATTTTATAAATGTTTTTCAGTACTGGTAAATTTTTAAACTCTACTTGTCCAGGTACACTACGAAGGCAGCTTTTAGCAACTATAAGTACCCTCAAATAATGTTTGCGTTTTATCAATAAGCAGCTCAATAAGTTTTAAGTACTTGACGAAATTCCAAAATTTTTTAAATTCGGTACTGACTATCAGACTTTAAATGCGGCAATATATAGTTTTACATAAAAGAAGATCTACATTTTTTTGGCATTACACTATATGTTATTTTAAATAATTTTGATTTGTGTGATATCTAATTATACATTATCTAATTAAATGTCATATACGATTATGTTTTGGTCTATATGTAGTACACTCAAAGAAATAAGTTAGTAGAAATTTAGTAAAACGTCTTAAAATCAGGTATACTATTTTTTAGCAAATTTTTTGCTAAAATCGTGTTTTCAGCTAAAATTTTGTTATACTTATTCAACACTTAACTGTTTTATACTAATGCTTTACTAATATTATACTAATATTTTACTAATTAATTTTGCTAAAAAATTGTGCTGATAAGCACATTAATAGTGTGGACGACAACCAGATTGAAAGATATGCGCAGAATGAAGCAGATGTCGCGGCAGGTCAAGATGTAGTAGAGAAGAGGAAAATGATACTAAAAAGTACAACTCTAATAATACATATAAAAAAATCAAACGTTGAAGATTTTTGTATCTGTTTTTTATACATAAAACAAAATTGAGGATTAAAACAACTTAAATTTTGCGTTGTCACCGGCTTGCGAAAATAATTGTCTATTAATTAAATAAAAGACAAAATAAAATATTTAAATTTAATATGTATTTCTAAACTAAATGTTTATAGTGTGGTCAAATTAAAACAAACATATACAAACATGTAGACAGAGTAAAGCGAAAGACAAAGACATCTTAGGTAGATTTTTATGGTTCCTTTTCTTATCGCAAAAAAGGGTTGTTTTTCTCGTTTCGTTTGTTTTTGTTTTTTTTTGCGTTTTGTTTCTATAATTATCTTCGGCAGTTGCGTCCTTTAATAGATAGCATCATTTGGACAACGATTGATGTAAGTAGTTGAAAGAAAATTTTTGTTATGTTATATATATTTATTTCTATATATTTTCAGATATTTAATTAATTCATGTTGTCAATGTGGGAAAATGAAAATTTTTATATTTCGTAATTATTGTAAATTATTTTTAAAAGAATCATAGAAATATGTTTTATGATTTTCAGCAAACAAATTAACTAAATTAAAATTTTTCTACAAATTTTTTGCGTTTTTTTCAGTCTACAAAAATTCAGCAAAATATTTATTAATTTTTAGCAAGGCTTTTTTTATTGCTAATCCAATAAGTGTTAGCAAAACTTTTGCTGAATCTACTAATTTTGTTGCTGAAAATCAGCGAGCGATTTTGCTGACATTAGCAATTTTAGCTGACATAAGCAATTTTTTTGCAAGCACCCTCCTGACTAAAATTTTGCTGACTCAGCAAAATTTTGTGCTGACCTTACAATCTTTTTTTTTGAGTGTAAGATGTAATGACATGTGGAATTGTATTAAAAAATTTAGGGGGAACAAATTTTATATATAAACATACACTAACATATGTTTTTACATATAACAGTTTAAACAATTTCAAATGCTTTGTCTCGGTTTCAGTTAAGCCAATTATCTTTATCTAATGCAGACAACTGAAGGTTTAGGTGATGCCAATGAAACAAGTGTATTGTCTATCATGAAAAGTATCAAACTTTTTAAAAAGCAACAAATAAAGTCTAATATGACAATATAACATAAGATTTTTGAACTGGAAGTAGAACAATATTTTAACTAAATATATGAAAATATATAAAGTCCGAAAAAACAATTTTTATATTTTTAATACAAAAAATAAAACACTTTTGAAAAACATATATATTTATATAAAATAATGCATGCTTATTTGCAAACGTTTTTACTCGGGAATATAAAAAAAAATTCTAGAAAAA
Organism: Delia radicum; assembly: GCA_021234595.1. Lineage (NCBI taxonomy): Eukaryota > Metazoa > Arthropoda > Insecta > Diptera > Anthomyiidae > Delia > Delia radicum. Next base: position 185,786,109 of record CM037852.1, on the reverse strand, counting down.
TAGTTCAGACATCTGCGCATATATAATTATGTATGGGGTTATATATAACATTATATAATTATGTGTCATACCACGCGCGAATCCAGCGGGATGTAAAATGGGACATTTCCCACCCAAAAATTTTATTTTTCAATACAAAAATATGAAAAGAGTTAAAAAGTTAATTAAAAATACTCTAATTTCCCACCCCAAAAACTTTTTCAATATCGCGCCTGCTTATAATAAATTGTTAATCTTAATTTAATATACAATTATATCTGGAATTGCATTATTTATATGGCACCATATATAAGCATATCTTACATCACACACAGAAATATTTAAGACAGTATATATTATTATATCTTAATTTATATATGATTATATATTGTGTTATATATGAGAATGTATTATTATATATGACTACATATCTTTCATATCTTATTATATATAGCATATATGATTAATATCTGATTTTATAAAGGTCAATATAGAATAATATATCGTTATATATGTTAGCACATAAGAAATATATAATAAGATATGGCCATGCATGACACCATATATAATCGGATATTATAATATATTTTATAATATCCGATAGCTTTGCTCTCTCAGTGACTGAGAGAGCAAAGCTATGCGGCGCTGCTCGCAAACGCCTGAGGATGTACCTAGACGAAGGCATTGACCTAGAGGTAGCGCGGCGGACTGTGTGTCTTACCAATGCGCGAAGCCCGAATGGAGGTCAAAGCTCTTATGGGTAAAAGGAAGAGGGTACGATCTGATGGCTCAACGCCACCAGGATCGGAACAGCCTGCAAAACGGACCGCTGAAATAGCTGCGGATGGTACACCTCGCAAGGTTGAAGGTGGCTCATTGCCAAAGCCGACCTTGACGGCTCCATCTAAGCAGCTAAAGCAAGCGGCACCGTCCTATAAGGAAGCAGTTGCCACAGTAAAGATTGGTGTTATTCCACCTGACTTTCCGGCGACAAGATGGACAGATGAACAGCTACATTCTATCCAAAGAGCTGATCGCGGAGCTGAGAAAAGGGACCATTAAGCCCAGCTTCTCAAGTTGCTCCTATAAGCCAGGTTGGCTCAGTTTCGTCTGCCGCGATAAGGACACAGCGCAGTGGCTGGAGACTCATGTCCCCACTCTAAAGCCATGGAGTGACGCTGTGTTGAAGGTAGTGGCGGAAGATGAAGTGCCGAAGGCCCAGGTGTTCGTGGGATACTTTCCCGAGAAAGAGGACACGTCCAATGAAATGATTCTTGGACTGGTGGAGGGCCAGAACTGCGAACTTTCGGTTGAGTACTGGAAAGTCTTGAACAGGATCATAAAGGGTGGTATCGTTGAGCTCACCCTATCCATTGATCCAATCTCAGCTGACATACTCAAGCGAAAGAATCACAGGGTGAACTTCGGGTATGGAACAGCGCTGGTAAGACCCACCCGCCAACAATATGGGGTCGAGCGTGTCATACCCGGTAAGGAAAAAACAAATACTTCGACAGCTGCGACTAAATCCGACAAAAGGGTCTCCACCGACCCAACAACGTCGGATGAAAAACCGGGCTGTTCGAAGCACTTTGTAACGCCTAGTTCTTCTGAGCCCAAAGCTAAAAAGACGGCCAAACAAAAGGCTCCCAACAGACCGAGAAAATGGGAGAGAAACTCGGCAGAAGAGGCGGTTCTGCTGAACTCCAATAGAGGCAGGAAGGTGGCAAAGCGTGCCGCAAAACACGCCTAAAATGATGGCTGCCCGAAAAGGTAAGACGCCAAGGCACCTAAGGTGCTTACAGGTGAACCTTCACCATGCCAAAGCGGCATCGGACATCGCTCACAGAAGGTTCACCACTGATGCCCTGGATGTTGTATTCATCCAGGAACCATGGTGCACGACGGAGCCATCAAGGGGCTTAACGCCAATCAAGGTAGGCTGATTTACGATTATCAGCATAGTCGGCCCAGAGCGGCCATCCTTGTTAGAAACAATATAACATTTCTTCCAATTTCAGAATTCGTTTTGGGAGACTTGGTTGCTATTTGGGCAAAGGTGCCCTCTTTATCTGGGGAACATGAGGTAGTACTGGCCTCAGCGTATCTACCTGGCGACACCAACACGGTACCAACAGCTGAGGTCTCGGCCTTGGTGGAATATTGCCGAATGAGGAACCTAAGTTGGATCCTCTGTTGTGATGCCAACGCACATCACACGATATGGGGAAGTACCAATATAAATAAACGTGGTGAGTACCTACTTGAATTTATATGTAGTAACAATATAAACATAGTGAATAGGGGTGACGAGCCGACTTTCAGGAATTCTATTAGGACAGAGGTCTTGGATCTCACTCTTACTAGTTCTGATATGTCATTTGCCATCTCAAACTGGCATGTATCCAATGAACTGTCAATGTCGGACCATCAACATCTGGTATTTGATGTTGCTAGTGCATTGGACTCATGCCAGGTTTATCGTAATCCCAGACGCACAAACTGGGAGGATTTCCGATACAATTTGGAACGAGATGCAGATGTCTCTAAAGGGCTCATTCTGAGCACTAGAGAGATTGATCATGCGGCATCCGAAATGCAATCGAATCTAACTTCTGCTTTCTTTTTGAGCTGCCCCCAAAAGACCAGGAAGACGAAGAGGGACGTTCCATGGTGGAATGATGGTCTGGAGAAGCTTAAAAAGGAAGCCAGAAGGACTGTTCAACAGGGCAAAGGAAACAGGTGACTGGGTCACCTATAGGGCCGCACTCACTGAGTACAATAGAGAACTACGCAGATCCAAAAGGACCACGTGGCGCAACTACTGTGAGAAGATCTCTGATCTTCCAGAGGCGGTGCGACTACAAAAGGCCCTGTCACAGGATCATACAAATGGTCTCTGCACTCTTAGGAGGCCGGATGGCTCATACACGGAATCTCCCACTGAAACTTGTAAACTCTTGCTCGATACTCACTTCCCAGGATGCGTTGACAACTGCGGGTCCGCTGTGATTCAGAGAATCCCGAACCTGACAGGTAGGTACGTACGCCTGGTGGGTGCAATCTTTCAGGAGAACCGGGTAAAGTGGGCGATAGATGAATTTTCTTCATTTAAATCTCCGGGTCCAGATGGGATCTATCCTTGTCTCTTACAGAGAGGGATGGACTTAATTGTCCCACAACTGGTTAGGATATTTAGATCGAGTCTATTATTCGGACATGTACCGAGACCCTGGAGGGAGGTTAGAGTGGTCTTTATACCGAAGGCGGGGAAAAAGTCTGAGCAGCTACCCAAGTCCTTCAGACCAATTAGCCTGAGCTCGTTTCTCCTCAAGACAATGGAGAAAGTCTTGGATCAGTATATTAGGGACACTTACCTCAGACGAAAGCCGATACATGAGCTACAGTTCGCGTATCAACAGGGTAAGTCTACCGAAACTGCTATCCATCATGTTGTCACAACAATAGAACGGGCACTGGAGGCAAAGAACATTGCCCTTTGTGCATTTATTGATATACAGGGCGCTTTTGACAACACGTCCTACGATGCGATTAGGGTATCCATGTCTAGGAAGCGCATTCCTCCAATCATAATTGATTGGACATTGGAGATGCTCCGCACTAGGATAATCACGTTCGGAATAGGGACTACTTGTAGGACCGTGAATGCGACCAGAGGGTGTCCTCAGGGTGGCGTTTTGTCGCCTTTACTATGGACACTGGTCATTGATGAATTACTCGAGGGTCTGAACGACTTGGGTTTCAGGACCTATGGATACGCCGATGATCTTGTCATTTCCGTTGTGGGTTGGGATGACAGGACCATCTCCGAGCGTATGCAACAGGCTCTGAACTTCACTCTTTCGTGGTGCCGGGAAAAGGGGTTGTCTGTCAATCCGTCGAAGACAATCCTGGTACCATTCACGAGAAGGAGAAAACTTAAACCTGTCTATGCCGGTCGTTGAGGGCGTAACGGTTGGCTTCTCTAGCAGTGTTAAGTATCTTGGAGTGACTCTTGATAGCTCCCTCACCTGGAACGAACATCTTGACCACGTCTCCAAGAAGGCCACCAGGGCATATTATGCCTGCCAGAGGCTTTTCGGGAGAACATGGGGCCTAAGGCCACAAATGGTCTACTGGTCGTTCAATACTATTGTTAAACCGATGATCACCTATGCTGCCCTTGCATGGTGGCCAAAAGTTGAACAGAGTAAGGCAAGGGAGGCTCTTAAGAGAATCTACCGTCTTGCGTGTGTTGGCATTACAGGGGCCGGCGGAACTTGCCCGACGGATGCCTTGGGGGTTATGCTGGGGATCCCGCCATTGCATATTTCTGTAATGGAGGTTGCCAGTATGGGTTCCTCTAGACTAAGTGAATTCGGTGGCATGAGGGGAGGCGACCTAAGGGGTCACATGAGGATCGCGCGAATCCTAATAGATGACCCAATTTCTAAGGTTGCGGACAAAGTGTCACCGGAGTGGATCTTTGATAGATATTTTGATGTGTTATTGTTTGACAGAGACATGTGGACCAATCAATCCTGGGAACCGGAAGATGGTTCTCAGGTGTGGTTCACTGATGGCTCTAAGCAGTCGAATGGGAACACGGGTGCGGGCGGTCTTCGGACCAGGCTTCCAGCGTGCCTTACCTATGGGTAAATATCCGTCCATTTTTCAGGCGGAGATTTGGGCCATTTGTGTCTGTGCATTGGAATGCCTGCGAAGGGGAACTCGTAGATCTCGCATCTACATTCTTTCTGACAGTCAGGCTGCACTGAGGGCCTTAATGGCCTATAAGGTGTCGTCCGGGTTGGTCATGGAATGCATTCAGACTCTCAATAGGCTCGGTAGAGGCAACTCTCTAACCTTGGGGTGGATTCCTGGTCATGAGGGGCATGAGGGGCAACGAGAGGGCAGATTGTCTTGCCAACCGCGGGGCCCGAAAGCCCTTTATTGGTCCTGAACCATTCTGTGGAATACCTGCGGGGTATGTTAGGGAAAGGCTCAGGGCATGGAGAGAGTCTGAATTCTCTAGTTACTGGGAAAACTCTCCTGGTCAGCGCCAGGCTAAAAGATTGATCTCTTTTTCCAGTAGGGGGTCGAGGCGACTCTTGTCGCTTGAAAGGGGGGGTTTGAGGACCCTGGCGTCGTACTTAACTGGACACTGTAATCTCAGATACCATCTGCACAAGAAGGGTCAATCGGACACGGATTTGTGTAGGTTTTGCGAGATGGTGTCTGAGACCTCGGAGCATGTTCTCTGCGAATGTCCCAGGCTTTGTGATAGGAGACTTAGGTTTCTGGGTGATCGCTTCATTTCGCCTTCCGACATCACGAACATTTTGCCTAATAGGATAATTGGCTTTATAGGTAGCTTGAATCTGTAGGTAATCTTAGGCAGCACAAAAGACCTACATTGGTCGCGGTGCATAGTGCCTTCTGATCTAATCTAATCTAGGTTAAACTAAATAAGACCATATACCATTTGTTTTACTCAGGCATTTTTAATTTTTCGGTTACTGTTTATCGTTCTATGTAAATGGATATGTGATGCTAACTTTTCCAATTGAGGTAAACAGACGATATTTTTTTTTTTGTTGTGAAACATGTTGAAAAATTGTCCAAAATAGACCAGAACAATTAAAGTGAAATTAAATCAAATCAAAAATATAAATATATATCAAAGGTTCACTTTATGAAAATTTTATTTTTTACATTTTTGTTTTATTTATTATTAGAGCAACCAGAAAACAGCTCTAAAAACAACATTTTAAGCGCTTAAAAATAAACCGTTACATTTAATATTCATTTTAATATTTTACTAAAATCGTTAATAAAAATAAAATTTGTATATAATTTGTACCTTGGAACTTCGTCAGTCAAACAAAGTTGTAATCGAAAAGTAGTTTTTATTAAGCTTCACAATTCAAATTGATTTAACAAAATATTTTGATAAATAAATATGTTGTCCCGTCTATCACATGCAGCATTCAATTTTCAACTTTCAATTAAAAAAATTAAATACTGACTGGCAGAAAGGCAAAAAAGCCCTATTTTATAGGAAAAAGCACAAATATGCTTAATTTTTAAAGCAGGAGTGCCCAAAAGTTCCTTATGGAAGAGCAAACACCAATACATTTAAAGAAAAACTAATTTTTATTCAATATTTTTTGTTATAAAAACCAATACATACAAATAAAAAAGAAAAAAATATTTCAATGTTTACCAGCAAAGCATACGAAAGTGTTGTTGCTTTGCGCTTGCGTGTATACAGTGAAGAACGACAAAAAAACTAATAACACAAAGTTGTTTGTGTATTTCGTATTGCTAGTGCTGAGCGCTCTATATGTGTATTAAAACACACAGCCTATAGCTAAGTGTTTTACAAAAACAAATGAGCATCAAGCGCATAGGCCTTGGGCACCCCTGTTTTAAAGAAATAAGTCAAAATAAGCTTATATTTACAAAATAAAAATTAAGCTAAAAAAGCTCTAATAAATATAGATTAAAACTATCGTAATTTTATGATCAGAACTTGCGTTTAATCAAAATTGTTCTATCCTTTCAAATAAAAAAAAGCTCTAGCTTATTTTTGGGTTGCCTATTTATTATATTTGTTTATGGAAAGAATTGAAATTGAGAATAAAATTCTTACCGTTTACAAAAATCCGAACTCAAAAATGCATGTACGTTATTGATTTATTCCATATAAAATCATCAAAAAATATCCAACCCCCTTTAATTTTTATATGGAAGTTAACTGCCATATAGATATGTAATCGTTCAAGTTTTGGCTTGCAGTTACGGTTGTTAAAATATTTCGTTTTGAAAAATCAAAAAAAAATCGAAAGTTGAACAAAAAAAAAAAAAAAAAAAAAAAAATTAAAGCTACGTGATTCTTTTACACCTCAATTTAAAGCTACAGGTTTTTGAAATACACACACAGAGAAAAATTTTGCTATTTGCCAACTGAAATTCTATTAATACCACTCAAATTCGGTAATTACGAATTGCAGTCGGTTGGTACAACTCAACATTAGTTCTCATAACAAAGTTCGGTTAATTCAACTGAAATTTAGTTGCAACACCCAAAATATTCAGAAATCCAATGTAAATATCGTTGCATCAACTGAATTTATAAGTTGATTACCATTAAAATACACTTTTCAATTCGGTTGGCACTTTATTTTTCTGTGTGCAGCTTTTGAACCGTGAATTTTGAAAACAATGCATTTTGTCATAAAGAAGTAAATTATAAAACCAAAAAATTTGGTATCAATGATTCTCGTAGCTTGGGCTGTTAAAATATTTTAATATTGTGAAACGCGATATTTCAAGATCCGCTTGATAGATGTCCTACATTTAGCCGTGATTATAGTTATATGAAGTACATCTTCTATACCAAGTTTTGTTAAAATCAGAAAGTGTGGAAGAAATCGAGTGGCTGGTTTTATATATTTTTCGTCTATTCACTTTTTAGATTTACGAAAAATTAGCAACAACACAATAAAACCAAGGAAAGAGTGTGCATTAATTAAGTCGAAACTTTATTAAAATAGTGATAGCAGAAATTAAACTCGATGACTGTTGAAAGTTTTGACATGTTCTTTAGGGTGGGGCGATTTGTATGGAAGGAAAAAATCTTAATGGGCGCTTCGCGTTTCTGATTCTTGGGATTGTACTGAGCAAAAAAGTCCACAAGACCATACGTCTACGGTGAAAATCGAGCTTCCACATTTTGACTTTACGGCAAAAAAGCCCTATTTTGAAATTAAAAATTAACCCCTTAAAACCCCACCCTCAAATATGATTGATGCATTAATCTGCTAGAGAATCTTTCAAAAAAGAGATTGATGCCATAAATTTGGATAAGCTCCTACTATTTCTCGAGATATGTCCATCCCACACATTGTTACTTTCACAAAATACGGCAAAAAAGCCCTATTTTGAAATTAAAATTAACCCCTTAAACCCCACCTACAAATATGATTGATGCATTAATGTGATAGATAATCTTCGAAAGAAGAGATTGATACCATAGTCTTGGATATGCTCCTCCTACTTCCTGAGATATGTCCATCCCACACATTGTTACTTTCACAAAATACGGCTAAAAAGTCAAAATGTGGGAAGCTCGGTTTTCACCGTAGACGTATGGTCTAGTGGACTTTTTTGCTCAGTACAATCCCAAGAATCAGAAACTCGAAGCGCCCATTAAGATGTTCAAATCGCCCCACCCTAATGTTCATGCAAAAACACTATAAAAAAAACGGAAGGAAACTCTATTGAACAGGCCACAATTAATTTTTTTTTAATTCCATAGGGGTCATATATTTTTTTTTTTGGTGTTGCCCGAAAAACTAAGCTTTAAATTTAATGTTGTTTTTGGCTTGTTACTGCGCGCAGCTGCGCCCCCCTTTGGATAAATATATTACTTAAGTTAATATGTTAATGTACTATTTATTAAACGTCGGTTAAGATTTTGTCAAACTCTAAAAATTGTCTCAAATTATGACCAATTTAAAAAAAAATAGTCCCCATAGAAATATTACTTATAAAAACCCAGTTTCACTGAAAAATAAGGCCGTCAATGTAAGGGCATAATGTTTTTAAATATATTTTGTACATAGATACAAATACAATCAGTGGTTAAGGATTTTATATATATTTTTTTACACTGACTTTTTGTTACTACACAAAAAAAATCATTGTTTTGAAAATTTAATTTTGTCTGTTTCACTTGAGTTGACTTTTCACATATTTTTGCTTTTTTTTTTTTTTTTGTTTGTGATTGTACAATTTTCATTTGAAGGATTACAACTCCCGCATTATGTGTGAGCATATGGAAAGAGTTAATCATTTTTTTGTTGTTTTAGAAGGATTTTCCCTTTTGTTTAATTTTTAGAATTTGTTGATGTTATTGTAACAATATTTTGTGTTAAACTTCACATGCATCTGTTAGCTTGTCAAATTTAACATGTTCTATTAAATTTCATTGGAACAGAAACACCCAGTTGTAAAATATAAAAAAAACTTTTAGAAATTGAAGGCAAACCAAATACAAACAAACGAACAAGCAAGCAAACATGAATGAACACTTGTAGTTTTAGAAAAAAAAATTTTGGATATAACATTTTTTTTACAATATTGTACATGTACCACAGATGTGGACAGAAAATTGTCCAATCGCAAAAGGGACAAATCGCTAAAAAACGACTTTAGATTTTCAAAATTCAATATGATGGACCCCATATGGAGGTTGGTTTTTTTGAAAAGTGATCGGTCCTGTTGAATATAATTAAGGTCTGAAGGTACCTGAATACAAATCTGAGATTGGAAAGTTTTAGGGGTCGCTGAATACGAATCTGAAGTCAAATTTTTTAAAATTTAAAACGACGAACCATTATGGCACATAGTTTATTTGAAAAGTTTTGATTCCGTATTATATATTTTCTCGGAAAGTTTTAGGGGTAGCTGATAGCGAAGACAATATGACAGATGCTTTTTTCAAAGACGATCGGTTTTGTTGTAAATAATTTATCTGAATTTTTCGAAGGCTGCTTTCTTCCCGGCATCTTTAATTTCGAAAATTTAATTTCAACGAAATCGATCCATTTTCAACAAAATTGTTCGCCGTATTGGGTCCACCATTTTCAATTGTTAAAATCTAATTTTATATTCGCATTTGTTTGATACGAAATCAATCACTTTTCAAAAAAAATATACGCCATATTGGCTCGGCCATTTTAGATTTTTAAAATGTGATCTCAAATTTGTATTCAGCGACACCCTACACTTTTAAAAACTAATCAGAAATATTGGATACTTCAATTTGAGTTTGGTAAATTCAATCTCAGATGTGGGTTCAGATGCCCCAAAACTTTCCATTCATCCGATCGCTTTTCAATAAAATCATCCAACATAAGAAACCCAAGAGTACCTTTTTTCAAGGCGATTCCGTCACTTCTTAACTGTTTGAAAGCGTCTCTGAAAGTAGTATCTCATCTCGCCTCCGTATTGGCTAAGCCATCATTACTTATATATTGATCCACTCGGCTTTTGAAAGTAGAGCTATTTAACTAAATTTTAAACCATATTAAATACCTTTATGTCAAGGTCAACAGCAGGAGGTCTTCCGTTTACAAATAGTACCCCATTTATAAAAAAAAGCTTTACTGACTGATTAACTCACACTGACCTACTCAACATCGCCTAGGCTATGGAGGGACAGTAAATGAAAAAGTCACCTGAAAATCAAAGCTGGACATTTTAAACTTACAAGAAAACTACCAAGTTTCGAATCCACAGATTTGAACGAAACTTGGATATGTTGCAAGGGACAAATAAATATAAGACACGTATTTTTTAGGTTCGCAATCTCATATTTAGGGGTTAAAAGGGCGGTCAAAAATTTCCGTGCATGTCTTAATATTTTTGTTATTCAGAAAACAATATTTCGGAATACCACATTAGTATGGAGAGATGTTTTGTTGTTGGTTTAAGCTAAAATCGACACATAATAATGCTTATTAAATTTAATCGGGGGGGTGTCTGGCAACCCTATGACCACAGAATATGAAATATGGGTATCACAATTTTTGTTTTGTGGGACTACTTTAATACTGTATACAAAAAATCTGAATTACTTAAATTTTAGGCATGTTTTCATACAAAAATGGTGTACTTTTTGACCACCATTTGTAACCCCTTGACGTACGATTGCTTTTTTTAATTTAAAAATATTTGTTGCTTCGAATATGACCTAACTCACTGATGTTATACTTTTTGATTTAATGCCATGAAGGCTATAGCGAGGACCTTGATATTTGCCGCTAAATTTTTCTTTTATAAAACAACCCACCTTAGTGTGCATATGGGAAAACTTACGAAACTGTACGATTCCATGTAACTCAGGATTAAAACCATTTTATGAACACTATATAATATTTTTATTTTTTTTTTCAAAAAGAGAAGCAACACTCAGGAAATTCTTCCTATTTATTAATGTGTTGCTTTCTTTGGATAGTGGATAGTGATGAGATGAAAGGTGGGTAAGGGCTTCAAATATGGCAACACTGTAATTGCGCGAGATGATAAGTCTTAGAACAGTTGTTGCTCGCCACCTAATGGAGAGTTGGTGAACTTATTGAAGGTTTTTGGTTCATAGCCCTGATTCATTATTTTACTTCGGTGGGGTTAAGTGCTATGGGAACACCGAAGGCGGGCTCTGCGATACATATGAGGAATAGAAAACTCATATATTTTATTTTTCTAAATTGATGTTGCTGTCACCAGGTATCGAACCCGGGACCATCTGTGTAACAGTCCAACGCGCTAACCACTACACCCCAGCGCCCACAAACTAACCTAATTTTGCTTGTAACTTTTTCAATTATTTTAGGTTTTTTCAACTATTTTAGGTATAACTTTTTTACCATAGAAGGAAATAGCCTAAATCATTTGGTGGATGATAATCCTGATGTTGCAAAATCTCCTACATGTTGAGAAAAATATGTTCCCTCATTTAAGAATAAATGGAAGCTCTTTAAAATATGTAACTCTGTGTCTTAAATAAATATAAATTTCATAGATTTTTAATTTTTCCGCTTTCAACGTCAACGTAATTGCAATTTTTTTATATTGTTATATAAATGATCTAATAAAATGAGATCAAATTGATTAGTGTGCCTTTAGATATAAAGGAAATATGATAATGAAAAACTCATCATGTCTATGCTTGAAGATCTTAACATTTTGTATTTTTGACCGGCACATCCGCAGTTCGAGAAATAATTAGTTGCTATCCTGCGTGATCGGTAAATATCGGTATTACTATTGTGTGTAACTGCTAAATGGATCGCATTATAATTTGGCTTTTCATTTTGTAGCTTTTCATAGATTTTTGGAGCTAAAGGTGATGTAGAAACGAATGGGATAATCCGATCCTTTTAGCACAGGCAGAAAACAATAGTACCGGTGATAGCTATCATATAGGCCTGATTTCGACCTGCACTCAGGAAACTTCTGCTTTAAAAATATGTAGTTGTTTGGGTTACAGTTTCTTTATTTTAAATGTAAATGTCAGTCATTTTTAGAACAAATTAAATTTTTTACTAACCTTGTAGTTCATTTTAAAAAACAAATTACATTAAATTACTGTTTTATGATTTGACATTAATTTTTTACAGTTGTTTTTTGTTATTAAAAAAAAAATGTTTGTTTATTTTTTACTAACATGTGGTTCATCTTTACTACAATTGTTAGTCATTTTTTGATCATTAAAAAACAATGTTAGTTGAATTTACTGAAATGTAAGTCGTTCCTTTCTTTAAGTGAAATTTAATTTTTTTTAACTACATATGCAGTGGGGTTTACCTACATAGTATTCTAAGTGTACCATTCTTTAAACTGCGTTGGATTAAAGTTGGATTTTTAGCGTGCTGTGGAGCTAAAAGTGATGTGAAACTAAAAATAAAATCCGATCTACTTAGCACTTTCTTATAATGATTCTTATGATAACATGTACAATTAAAGATATATTGGACCCCATAATTGTTGACGCTGCTGGTGGTCCCCTTAATTTGAAGTAAACACTCAATTTTGTGCTGCATTTTTTCACCTTTATCTATTTTGAAAACCAAATTGATATAGGGACAAAAAATATTATCCAATCGATTTAGTCTTTACATAAAATAATGGTTATGCTAATGTCTATCTTTGAAATAAGCTTTTAACTTCTAATTCTTTAAACCGCACATTTGCAATTTAAATTTAAGTTGAATTTTTCTTAACTTTGACCTCAATTTAAGCAAAACCAAATTCGGACTTAGCACAGGAAGGTTACTCCAAAACGTGTGATCGCATCCCCGATAAATACAAAAATTTTACATTTTTATAAGAAAACTTTAGGGATTATTTCTTTTTAATGTATTTTAAATAAGCTAATCTAGAAAAAAATTGTGTGGCACTAATATGAAATTTTTCATTTTAAAATTTGAAATAGTACGGTTTCGGAGATTTTCCCATATATTTGAACAAAAAATATTTAAATTAGTTTTTCTGAACTATATTAACCTCTCGATGCTCTTGGTGTCAAAACCACCATAGTTGAAAAAAAACGCAACATATTTTTAAAGTTTTTTAAATACGGTTAAGGTTAATTTATTTCAGAATATATAATTGTGGATTAAACGAATGGTTTTAGGCAGGTTTGCAAAAAAAGAATTTAAATATTTTTTCTTAAATCTTCTATATATATAAAACAGGATGTGTGTATGCATGTAACGTATGGACTCCAAAACGTTCTGATTTCAAAAAACCTATGTTAATTTTTAAGCTATGTTACACGAACAATCCAACGGATGAGGATCCGTCTATTCAAAACAGCCCTAGACCAGATGCCGACAGAAGATTATACGGTTGTGATAAGAGCTAACAAGACACCGGCTGGTGAGCATGAGCGGCGCCTCAATGCACCGGTGATATGTGACGTCGCAGTTGTTATGGCAGTTGTTTTCAGCTATTCATTTTATATACTTCAGCAAATAAATTCGATAGAAGGACAAAGAGGCGTTTTGCTTCCCATGAAATTAAAAATTTTAAAATGATTTACTAATGTGAATTTATTTTTTTAATTATTTATTTGCGTAAAAAAAATTCTCGATTTAACGAATTAGTTACAATTAAAATTTGAAGGCAAAACAACGTTTGCCGGGTCAGCTAGTTATATATAAAATCCAGCAGTATCTCTTTTGATCATGGTAAAATTTCAAGTCAAATGATTATAAATTTTATTTAAAATTAAAAAATTAATTGTAGATGAAACATTTTGTTCAGATCGTGAAAATTTCGACTACGCTTTATCAATAGATTTAAGAGACGTACTTAAAAACTGAACTCCATAACTAAGTGTTTTCAATATTGTGTCGTAATTTTTTTGACTATTTTTAGAGCATAAAACCAAGCGTTTTTTGGCAACTTTAACACAATTTTTCATTATGCAGTAAAAGTCATGCAAACAACGTTTAAAATCAAACTAAAATTCTTTGTAAAAATGTAAAGACAAGTGATTAAAATTATATTGAAAGCTGTTATTTCAATACAATTGTAAATATTCACATTCTATAAGAACATTTTTCATTACAGAAAATTTTCAGTTAAGCCATCGTTGAAATAATAGGAAATCAATCTTTTAATACAAAAGACTTCAGACACATATAATTAAATATCAGCTTTTTAGTTTTTGTCTTAAGTCTGTTGATTTAACGAAATTCAAGTTTGTGTTTTAAGTTTTTTGATTTAGCAAATTTACATTTTGAGAATCTCTTATAAAAACAAAAGACTTAAGACACATACTTGAAAGAGATATCTCTAAGTATGTGTTTAAAAGTTTGTGTCTTAAGTCTTTTGTGTTGAAATTATATTTTAAAACGATTAAATACTTAAACCAATCTATCAACACAAAAGACTTAAGAAAAAAAAATTTCAAGTTTTTGTCTTAAGTTTAACGATTTTGAATAAGAATTTTTTTTTGAATTATAAAAAAAAAACCATGAAATATTTGCTTTAATAATGAATTTCTTAATATTGATTCTTACTTTTTAAATGAATTCCCAAAAATAAAAATATAAATATTATCTCTTTATTAATATGTATTATTTAATTTGGAGTTTATCAATTTACGCAAAAAGCATATTACTACAAAAATGTGCTATAATATTTTAATTCGTGTTTTTTAAAATGCAATATTAGTAAGGAATGATTTGAAATTTTTTGTAAAATTAAATAAATAAGTCTGGGGTTATTTTGGTCCGTATTTCCACGTGGGTTAATGTTGCCCAAAATATTTTTTATCAACCTTGAGTATAGGGTTCTATAAATCGAATTTCGACTAATCGACTTTTCGACTTTTCTTTCACTTTATGGAAGTCTTTCTTCTGATGAAACATAAGAAAGGTTTTTTTAAGGTGCGTCCAACTGTATATACAATTTGTCCAAGGACGATCATCCATGTCCTTTTTTTTAAGGATATTCTGTAATAAAAAACGGTTTTTGAATTTTTTGTTTTTAGTTTTGTTTTAGTTTGTTTTTAATTTTTAATTTGTTTTATAGAAATATTGGGCACACTAAATAATAGGGGTTGCTTATACATTTTACCTTCCTAGCGTTGACTACCCAATTTCGTTATCAAACATTTTAATTCGGCACTGAAATTTTTAACCGATCATATTTTTGTCAATTTTGTTTCACCCTAACCTCAAACAAAACTGGGCTATGATTTTGGAAAATAAAAAAAAAAAATAAAGACCACCTTAAGCTACATATTTAAAAATATCATAATTTTAATCGGATTACAATACTGTCTGTAGCTTTTATAGCATTTTTGCTATTTTCACAACATTTTGCTTTTGAATATTTAAACAAAATACTCGTGTACCAAATTTCACAAACCTACGGCAATTCCTTCTATTTCTCGTTATATGAATTGTTCACTCGACACTGTGCTCATTAACACTTTTACTACACTTGTACACTATTACTATAATGCAGTAAAATTTTATATTGTTGTTAAAATATGTTCATTAGGATCAAATCATCATATGCAAAAACTGTTAATCAGGGCAATGTAAACGCGAAACTTGTTAACAAAGTCTTATTATTTTAATCAGCATTTATCTCCGAAAATTGATCGTTTGGTATATCTCCTAAACTAACAAGGCTAGAATAACGAAATTTGGCACGTAGCTTCATACACACAAAAAACTAAAAACGCATTTTAATTACGAAAATCAGCGATTCAATACAATTAATTGCTGAAATTCCGCCAACAACGAAATTGCTAATTCATTTAGAAATTGATAGATCCTTAATTGAATTATTTTTCAATTAAATAATAACTGATTTCTAAATTGTTGATTTATTAAGCTAATAAGGCCTAAAGTTTTTATTGTTTTTATTGATTTCATTAAAAAGTGATCAATATCGTATACCTCCCCAAAAATAAAAAAAAAAATTTTGTTACCATACCAAATGTTTTTTTTTATAGAAGTGTTGTTGCCATACCAAATGTTTTTTAACGGCTTGAATTTTATAACATTGAATTTAAACCGGAAGATTTATTTATACTTCTGTGAACAAATTCACACAGAAATCTTACAATATTGTAAGATATGGCAATGTAATGACAATGAAACATGTTTAGCAAAAGGTAAATTGCCAGTTCAGACGATTGTAAGAAAACCTTTCAATTTCATTGTCAGACAATTGTCAAACAATAAATTTATTTGCCAACGAAAATTGTCCAGTTCACACGGTTGTTGTATGGCAAAAATTGCCAGATCTGTTATTAGACATTGCCAGAACTGTCAAAACATTTGAAAGAAATTATTAATTGTCAATTGTGTGTTTAATTAAATTGAACAAGTAATAATATTAATTGTCATGGAACAAAAAAAGCAATTGCAACGATTTTAGCTGCATATGTATTAGAAAGTAGCGAGGATGAACACAAAATATTTTTGCAAATTGCAGTTGAAAGAGGTGCGGAGGTTTGCCCATTTTCCTTTGCAATCGTTAACACTTATCTGGATGGCACCTGCGACCTCTTGCCATAAAATATCTTTGGGAAGTTTATACTCAGCGCAACCAGCATCCCATCACCTTTGTCGTACCTCAACTTCCTCGATAAGTTTGATAATACTTTCGTGTGCCCACACGGATTCCATCTTTTTGCGGTAGGATCTTTGTTTGGGTGTTGGTTTTTTCCCGGCTTTAGAGCCTGTTGGCGACTGGGTACGAAACATCAAGTCAGTTGGCTCATATCTGCAATCTATGACGCAGGTTTCATTTTGGAAATGTCGCCATTCATTTTTTTTTTAATTTGATTTCCTATTTTGTTTCAATTTTGATTTTTAATATTATTAATATGAGCTTTTGTTTTTTTTTTATTATTTATGGACAGTGCCGCCAATAGAAACATTTCTGTGACAATACTGACATTGTCAAATGCTTTAATTTAAACACATCTGCCAATAAAAAATTGTTTACAATGTCTTGCAATTATCTGACAATGGCAACGTAGGGTGCTCACACGAATGTCAGATGTCTGACAATATTATTGTCTTACAATGTACAGACAATGTTTTTTCTGACAATATTGCAAGACAAAAGTTGTAAACTGTTGTTAGACATTTTCTGAACATTTTTCTAACAATATTGTAAGATCTGACAACCGTCTGTACATAGTTTAAGGGTTATGGCAACATTTTTTTTTTGATTTTTTCTTAGCAGAAATTAGTTTTTGTGTTGAAATCAGAGTATATTTGTTTGTTTAATATAATTTTTAATTTATTTTTTGCATTTTTTTTCGGTTTAAAAATAATTTTAAGTTATTATTAAACAAAATTAAACTATAAATATTACATTATCATTTTTATGATAATGTTTTAGAATAAATATATATTAAGATTTAAACAATTGAAACTAAATTATTCAACCTATTAAATAATAAATAATAAAATATCTAATCGAATTGAAATGAAATGAATTTAAAATAGTTATTACTAATACCACTAAACATAAACATTTATAAAAAAAACAACTACATAAATATTGCAAAAACAACAACAATGTGTTGATGTTTGTATTTGAGCGATAATATAAAAAAATGTCAAGCAAGTTCGGAATTTGAGCAAATATTTAATTGATTCAATTAATTTTTAATTAACAGCTTTTAAAACAAACCGATTTAATTGAAAAAAAGTAAGGAAATCTTTTTTTCTATGTATATTGAGCAGAACAAAAGCAAACAAAGCGTTTTTAATTATTTTATATATGTATGTACTTAGAAATGGGAGGGCAAATGTATGCAAATTTATTTCTTTCTAATTGAAGGAACCCTAACAAGAATTCGAGATCAAAATAGAAAATATCCACAAGCAAAACATCGTTAGTGACAGGGTTAAGTTTTATGAAGAATTTCAAAAATGTTCGACACATTGAGTAACATAATTTCCAATTAGTTTTATTTTTGTATGACATGAATAACACTTTGTGTATAAGTTAGCCGATGTTTGAGCATGTCCAAATTCTGTAAATTCATTAATTTATTGTTTATTGATTTATTTTTTATTAATTTTATTTTGATTGAATCAGTCACAGAATAAATTGACTAAAGGTACGTTCAGATTAGTGAAATATTTGACAAAAAAGCATGAAATATTTGTTTGCCGTAATCTGAACACAAAATATTTTTGTGTGTCAAACAGCAAATCAGCTGATTTTGGTCAAACAAAATTATTTGCATCAAATAAATATTTGACAAACTTAACCATAGTGTGAACACTAGCTATCAAATATTTTCTTCTGATTTGAGCAAATATTTATTTGATCTTACAAAAAAAAATGTAAGAACAAACAATGGCAAATAACATGTGGTAAAATCGTCAATTATAATTTTTTTTAATAAATTTATTAATAAAAGGCTTTATAAAAAAACTGAAGTGTAAATAGATATTAAAAAGCGAAATTTGATGATACAATATTTTGAGAAATTTTGTTTAATAAAATATTGTTAAATGGAAAAATATGCAGTTTTAAATCAAATTAAATTAAAATTTAAAAACAAAACAAATTCACAATTAAAAATGTTCGGGTCCATTGCTATGGGATTCGTTAAGCTACAATTGTCAAACCATACACGAGACTAACTAATTGATGATTTCATTACAATTTCATTGATATCAATTGTAATGAAATTATTTTCCTTACCATTTGTTTAATTAATGATAATGAATTTCATTGATTTGATTTCATTGACTAATGGTAATAATTTCAAATTTCATTACCATTAGTAATGAATTAATTAAAGGAAGAAAATTGAAATTGACTGAATGCAAATATCCTAGGTTTGGTAAATATTCCGGAAGATCAATTTTTTATGAAAAAAACAATTATTTTTTTACCAAAAAAAGTACGTGAAAATAAAAATTTAATCACTCAGATAATGGATTGGAACATTGGTCCAAAATGGAACGATATGGAATGAAACGGGGAACGATTGGAATCGGAGCACTGTACACAATTGTGTTGTCGTACGTGAAAATAAAAATTTAATCACTCCGATAACAGAATGGAACATTGGTCCAAAATGGAACGATATGGACTGAAACGGGGAATGATTGGAATCGGAACACTGTACACATTTGTGTTGCAGATATAGCGAATGTTGTTAAATTTTGTCCGTTTTGCGATATCATGCTTAGTTTTTGAGATACAAGCCTTTCTACAAAATGGCGATATTTTAAAATGTCCAGTATCTCCAAAACTAAGCGAGATAGACCAAAACGGACAAAATTTTTGCTCCGAGGAGTGTTAATATACCCTTATACCATAAATAGGCTAGGTCCGAGAGAGATCCCGAGTGATACATTTTTTCAAAAACAGTTCGTTTTTCGATTAAATAAATCTATGTTTTTTTACACTTTGATTAAATAAATATTTAATACAAATATTTGTTTCAATCTGAACGCTCGACAAATATTTTTTTTGTTTATTTTATTTGACACTATTTGAGAGCTGTTTGAAGCAAACAAAAATCATCAAATATTTGATCATAGTTTGAACATAAAATAAAATAATTTTTTATTTGACACAATTGGAAGCAAATATGTAAACAAATATTTTGTTTAAATATTTATTAATGTGAACGTACCTTAAGATTTTGTTATTCAACAAAATTTTTAATTGGAATAAAAATAAGAAATATTTTCTGTGTGTGTATTATGATCGAAATTATTTAAGTTGAAGAAATTGTCATTACAAAAGCGGGAAATGCTAAATATTTGCACACATATGTGCAAATGGTATGATGGCAATGTTGGTTCTGCGTAAAATAATAACAATTTTTTTTTCACATACTCGCGTTGCAATTTATTTTAGGTTTTTTTTTTTTTTTGAATTGGAATCCTTTATCATTGTTGACGTAATGTTAATTTTAAAATTGAACAATAACAACAACTGCAACAAAAAAATACAAGAACAACAAGAACAACTAGGAACATTAATGAATTTTTTGAATGTATGTAATAGATATAAAAACATGATATGCCACAACAAACTGAACTTAAACGAACTAAACTCAACCGAACTGAAGCAAAGTGAAACTGAACTCAATGTTTGTAACATTATATTTGAACAATATAAAGTCAAAACCTTGAATGTGAAACCAATTTTTAGTGAAGGCAATTAATCAAAATCGTGTTGAACATGTGGCCAAAACATTTTCATACACACTCATTTTGAAATTATTATTATTTTTTGAAAAGCTGGTGTATTTTTTCCCATATTAATGGTTTTAAAATTTTACGCCATTTATTTTTGTATGTAATTTTTTTATTTTTTCCATAGAAAGGATGGTTAGACAAATTACAGTTGTTTTTTTTTTAAGGGGGGCGTTTAAAATGCAGAGATCATAAATATTTAAAAAGGGATTAAGAAGGCAGTTGGTACTTAAAATTGACACCATTTGAAAGTAAAAAAATCCATATTATATTAAATAATCAGTCTAATGTCTACACTCCCACTTTCCAATTTTAATGAGCTCTGTGTTACAAAAATATAGTAATGAGCTTGAATCCTTTTGTGCTTGTTCTCTGTAACGTTCGTTCATTGTCCTCTGCACGACTCATCACATGTTTATGTCACATTATATTATCTATCTGCATTGGCCCAACACATTGACTACATATGTGTTCCAAGAACATACTCCGTACATTCGTGGTGTTTGTCAATTTGACAGTTGATTTATGATTTGCCTTTGATTGCAATTTACAGTTGTGCGCTGAAAAGTTTGTGGTCGTGGTTGCAACAATTTACTTTATTGTGATCGATTTATGATAGTGGCAGTGTTTGGTGGTGTTTGGTTATATTTTTTAATTACTTATATGATGCATATTATATGGGAATGTACACAATTGTGGCATGTTCCCTAAAGTGGAACTTTTGATTTTTTTTTGTGTTGTTGGATGAATATGTAAAAACTGTAAGACTCTCAACGAGTTTAATTTCCGTTATCACTATTTTAAAAAAGCTTCAACTTGAATGTACACCTTTTTCTTGGTTTTATTGTGTTATTTCAAAAACGCAACATAAAGTGTAATTTTTTGTAAATTTAAAAAGTGAATAAAAAATAAGTTTTAAAGAATTTTCCTAGACGGATTTTCGTAAAAGGTAAGCATTTTAATTACTATTTTAATAAAACTAATTGATTAAATAAACAAATATAATAAAAAAAAAAATGTTAAAAATTTAATTCTCATAATATTCCCTAAAGTGGACCTTTGAGATATTTTTTTGATATTTTTTTTTTACAAATTTTAGTACCCGTTAGTTTATGTAGTTTACGCACCACTTCAACTGTTCATGACTATTTTGGATAATTTTTCAACATGTTTCACACCAACAAATTCGTTTGTTTACCTTTATTAAAAAAGTTATCATTATATATGTATGGTTTAAACGATATATAAATCGTTTTAATAACCAAAATTTAAAAAATTTTAATTTAAATACAATTTTTTTTCGATTTTGTTTCATTTTCTAACATTTTGAAATACTTTTTAATTCAATTCCACTTTAGGGTACATGTTCCCTAATGTGTGTTATATAAATTTTTTAAATTGCCACAAGAAATGGTCAAGAAGTTGTTATAGGCCATGTATTTGGAATATTCCATTTAGTTTTTTATATGTAGGACAAATATTAGGTGCAGGGCCTCATTAGGGTACATTCCCTTAATATTATCTTTTTTGGGGGGTGGAATTTTATTGCAGCCTAGAACAAAAAAAAAAAAAAAACTGATCGTATGTGTCACATAATTAAAAATATTGTTGGGCTTGTTGTGTGAAGCGTGGGTTGATTGAAGCATGGGATATTTTAATGGTTCTAGACATTAAAATATATAATGTAACAATTGTTTCAAAAACTTTTAACAACCAGGTGTAGGGGAGGGATATTTTGAGAAGTCGTTATATGTTTTTGTCTAATTAGTGGGAGATACTAAAGTTTGATGTTCTCATGAAACATGAAATTATGTGTGCAAATCTTTACAATTCTAAATTACTTTTGTTGTTTTAGCTACACTGAAAAAACTAAAAATGTGTTTCATTAGGAAATTCTTCCTATTAATTAATGTGTGGATTTCTTTGGAAAGGGGATAATAGAGGGTGAAAGATGGTGAAAGATGAAGGGCTTCAAACATGGCAATACTATAATTGCGCGAGATGATAAGTCTTAGAATAGTTGTTGCTGGCCCTGGTGGAGAATTGGCGAACTTATTGAAGCTTTTTAGTTAATATCCCTGATCCATTACTTTACTTCGGTGGGGTTAAGTGTTACGGGAATACCAATGGTGGGCGCTGCTATACATATGAGGGATGGAAAACTCATATATATTATCTTTCTAAATTGTTGTTGTCATCACCGGCAATCGAAACCGGGAAAATCTGTGCAACAGTCCAACGCGTTAACCATTACACCACAACTCCCATAAAATTTCAATAAAAGTTTTAATCATATCAATTAAAATATTTAATTGAAAATTTCAAAAATATGGAAGCATTTAATGGATGTATAATTTAAGGGAATGTTCACTAATTTTCATATACATCTGGTATTTGGGCTATATAAACAAAACTAAGTGGAAGTTGCAAATCCAAATACATCAGCTTATAGGCCAATTCTTGGGAATTTTTTAGCTATAGAGTATTTTTTTTGTAATAACGGTTAAACTGATGTATAAGAAATTTATAAAAAAAATAAAACTTGGAAAAAATAAAAAAAAAAAAATCACAGAATTACTTTAGGGATCATTATAAAGATTGAATTTGTCACATTTTTGTTTCATTTATTAAGTTTTTTATGGATTCAATTAGTTTTATTAAAATTGTGCATAAAATTCTTTACCATTACACTAATCAGACAGGAAAATTCTTTAAAACTTGTTTGTTATTAACTTTTTATGTTTACGAAAAATTATATTTTACACCAGTGTAGAAACGGTAATGACATATCATTATTTTTTGGACTTACACTATTTTAAAGACTCCTAGTAGTGGCAGCACTTCATTCTCTACATTACTTTAATTCAAATAATAATGACTTACTAGTAACATGTTCACTTAACAAATTATGCAGGTAGAATCTTACAGTTGATTTAAAAATAAAATATCTACATTTGCAGTTGAAAAGGTGTGCTTGAATTTAAATCAACGGCAATGTATAAAATAACTATATAACTGTTAAAAATTAAATGTCGACTGTAGTAAAAACAACTACAAATGAAGTTAAAACAAAATTACCAGCTCTTAAAAAAAAATACTAATAAGATTTTTTTTTTGTAAATATTCCTAATCTGATTTCATTATTTAATAAACACTCTATTGTAAAACTTTATTTACATAAAATATCACTTTAAGTATTTACGTTTTACGCTACTTTCAATATCATTTCTGCCACATATCTGTCTTTAATAATAATAATAAGTCCGTGACTTTTCAAACTTCCCTCGTAGTTATATGAAATGCAACACTGCTCCCATCAAGTACCACCTGTTAATAGACTACTGTCAAATTTTGAGCAAGTTTACCTTCAAAAGTGACTATTTCCTATTTCCAAACCTAAAGAAATGGCTCGGTAGAAAGAGATTTAGCTCCAACAATGAAATTATTGATCAGAATATTTTATGGACCACGAAAAATCCTATTTTTTGGAAGGGATACAGAAATTGGAGAAACGTTGTATTGAGATAAAAGGAGACCATGTTGAAAAATAAACTGTGTGTCATTAAAAAAGTCACGGACTTATTGATCCGAACTAGTATGATATATTGTTTCTTTGATTTGTTTTTGTCACATTGACATAATATACTTACAGAGAAAAAAGTTCCAAACGAATTTAAAAGTGTATTTTCGGTGGTAACAACCAATAACTGTGGTCAGTACAACCATACTCAAATATAATTTCTCAATATTTCGGGTGTTGCAACTAAACTTCAGTTGTACCAACCGTAATAACCGAATTTGAATCGTAGTAACCGGATTTCAGTTGACAAATGGCTAAATTTGTCTCTGTCTATACAAATACTAAATAGCTAAAACAATAGAAATACAACTTTTAACAATATTCAAGTGAATAAATATATTTTATATTCCTAATGTTACCTTAATATTTTTTTTATTTAATAAAATTTATAGCGTTTTCATTTTATTTTGTCTATCTTCATTCACATTCTCTTTTACACTAAAGACTAAAGAGGAAAAATGTATAAACAAGCCGCTTGTTGCAGACGCCATATTGATTTATTATTTTTGTATCTTTTGATATACACACACTTTGTCAAGAAGTCGAAATAACTGCATAAAATGACTGTTACCGCAATGCAGTAATTTTGAAAGGTTGTTTACAAAGTCAACACTCCAAAACGTTAAAAATAATTTTTCTAAGTAAAACAACTGCAAATGCAGTTAAAATAACTACAAACGCATTACTACATAAATAACTGTCCTGTAGCAACTGTAGAACTTTTCTGAGTGCTCTATTAGTTCAAACAAGTAAATAATGCGTTACCAATAAGTACTTATATTTATCATTATTTTAAATATAAGGAATGGGCCCGGTAGGCTAGTTGGTAGCGTGCTGGCTTATCAGTGCGGGGGTCGTGGGTTCGATTCCCGCCAGAGGCACTGGTCTGTTTTCGCTACAACGAGCCAAAGGCCATAGTAACTAGTGCTCGGTGAGGGTAATAGTATATAATTTGTAATTATATGATTATTAATTAATAAAATAAATAAAAAAAAATATAAGGCTGATTCTGAGATAACCGGCTAATTTGCTGTCCTTAAGATAAATATTAGGAAAAAAATATATTGCAATTTATTATTTACTTTACAATACAGCTTTATAGGTCATTTTCAGTCCCTTAAATATTTTTTTCAACAATTTTTTTGTTCTTCAAAAAATTACGTACCAATTTGTCCAAACATCATTACAGTGGCTGTCCCTAACATTATTTTCACTTAAGTTTTTCAAGATTTCTAAAAAAAAAAAAATAGTAAGGGAAGGGGCCCCAATATGGATATGGTTTTGATATAATGCTCTATAGCCCAAACGGAATAAGATATCTTAAAGTGTTATATACCATATGAAAGCACATTATGATAGATATATTTTGGACATAAATATAAATTAAATGTTTTATTTTAAATTTAAAAAAATTAAAACCAAAAGTTTATTTTTCGATCTTTTATCATAAACTAGCTGACCAGGCAAACGTTGTAATGCCTTCAAATTTTAATTGTAATTAATTCTTTAAATCAAGAAATTTCTTTTACGCAAATAATAATATAATAATAATATATTTTTTATGTTAAGTGTACCTGTTAAACATGAATTGTTACTTAAAACCATATCATAAAATTTATTGTTTACTTCTTTACCTTTTTTATTTATTCTAGGACTATGAGGAACGCTAAAACAATTTTTGAACAACATTATTAAATAAGCTTGCAAAAAGTCTTGAATGTGATAATTTTTTTTAATGCTTATTTGTTTTTTGCTTTTGGTACCACGCCCATTTATCCCATTCCGCCCATTTTCAGTTCGACTACTAATATTTGTAATTGATGGAGTCGTACCAAATTTGAAGGCTATATAGCTTATATAGAACCCTAGATATTTAATATTAATATTAATTTTGTATATGAGCTAAATAATCACTTTGTATGGGAGCTGCCACGCCCACTGGTATGATGCCGCCCAATTTTCCCATGACTATTCATAATATAATCAACGTGCACAAATTTCTAAGACTCTGGCTATTATAGAACTGTAGATATATGATATTAAATATTTACTTTGTATAGGAGCTGACACGCCCACTGGTCCGATCACGCCCATTTTTTCCATGACTATTCACATTAACAAATAATCAACGTGCACAAATTTCTAAGACTCTGGCTATTATAGAACTGTAGATATATGATATTAAATATTTACTTTGTATGGGCACTGACACGTCCACTGGTCCGATCACGCCCATTTTTCCTATGACTATTCACATTAACAAATAATCAACGTGCACAAATTCTAAGACTATGGCTATTATAGTACTGTAGATATATGATATTAAATATTTACTTTGTATGCGAGCTGCCACTCCCACTGGTCCGATCCCGCCCATTTTCCCCATGACTATTCACATTATCAAATAATCAACGTGCACAAATTTCTAAGACTATGGCTATTATAGTACTGTAGATATATGATATTAAATATTTACTTTGTATGGGAGCTGCCACTCCCACCTGGTCCGATCCCGCCCATTTTTTCCTGATTATTCAAATCATTAACATATGGGATACTGCAATGTTTCAAAACTCTTGCTATCACAATAGTCACGATATATGATGTTATTCAATTTATGTGGGAGGTGCCACGCCCACTTGAAATATATATAGCCGAAAACCTAATTTGGACTATAACCTTTCAAATGAAACCGGTTTGGGCCAAATCGGTTGGATAGTTTTAGAGTCTATAGAGGACAAACATACAAACATTGTATTTTATATATATAGACTATTTTTATGTTTCCGCTCATAACTTTAAAAAAAAAAAAAAATTTCGGAAAAAAAAAATATGTCCATCCTGGAGGACCAAATTAAATATTGGTAAAAAAAATTTAGAAATCGTATGATTAGTTACGGAGATTACTTTCTACAAACAAACAAACATACAAACATCTTTTTCCTTCAAAATTTGAGTAAAAATATTCTACCCCCTCTACATTGGTTCTCTGATAATTTTCGGTGACACGAAATGAAACATGTATGGACCTGACAGAATATAAAGTCTGCTTTAAGTTTGCTGACAGAAAACTTTTTTGAGTAATAAATAAACATTGCACGGTTTTTTGTTTAACAAATACAAATAATCATGAACTTGAATAATATTGTTCACATCATAAATATAAATTTCTATTTTGCACACAAAATATTATTTTAACCATGTTTTTTAATTGTAAAAAATTAAATTAAAAAAAAAAGTGAAACCAAGATGAACACTTTTTAAAAACAATTGTCTAAAAATGTGGAAAAGTCAAAAATGAGTACAATAAAAATATTTTAAAGCCAACTTTATATTATTTATTATATTTATACCAATAAGTAGTTATTATAAAAATTTCATGCAGAATCAACTAAATCATCTTTCGGGTATTATACATTTTAAGTGTTCTTATCCCTTACACTCCTGGCACGCAATAATATTGGATTTGGTGGCCTATGCTGAAGTGGTTTTTAGTCAAATTACACTCAAAAAATAAGCTAGTACAAATGTTCACTCACAATATTTTGTCGTTAAAAACCAACTAATATGTATTTTAAAACTAGTAAACATATAGTTGAAAATCAGCCTACTTACTTTACATTGAAATCAAATGTATTTTTCGTTCTTTTTTAACTATTAAAAAATTTACTCAAAATATGCAAAAATTAAAGACTTTCTTTCAGTTTTAGTACTAACAATAATATACAAAATTTTAAAATGATCTAAAATCCGTAAACATAGAGGATTTTATTTTATTTTAACTATCAAAAATTAACTCCCAAATTATTAAAAACAACAGTATTAACTTTCTGGTTAAAATAAAGAGTTTTCTTGTAAAAGAAAATTTTAAATGAAAATAATAACTGGTAGAGAAAACCAGTACTTATGCGCAGTTTTTTTTTTTTAATAAATGGTAAAATAAATGAAATAAAAAAATTCTTTATAGTTTATATGTAAATTTCTTAAAAACAAAATTTTCTGATTACTTCTTAAATAAACTACAATCAGTTGCTGGTAAAATATTGTGAGTGTTAGTACAACGTCTTTTAAATCAAGTAAAGTATTTTTCAGCAAAATTTTTGTATTTCAACTGTTAAATAAATTAAAATTAGCAAAAACTTTTATTAACTATTTGTAGACTCAAAATAGCAAACAAAACTGTAATATTAACAAATTATTTGCTAAATTTACTCAAATTTAATATAATGCAAATAATAGATTATTTTGCCAAAGTAAACAAAATTTTTTTGATTTCATGAGGGCAGAATTTATTTGTATTTAAAAAAAAAACATCAAAAATTTCACATTTTTCAATGATATTTTGTCTACTAATATTTGGTAAGGTTTTTGCTGATTTTAGACAGATTATTTTGTTACTTTCAGTTCCAAGGAACAAGTGTATTAACAATTCTAAAAAAAAAAAATTATCAAATTTAACGGTTTATTTTTAAATTTAACGGCTTCTTTTTAACCTTAACGACTTATTTTACTATTTTAAAACGCTTAAAACATTGTTTTTAGGGTTTTTTTTTGGTGGCCTTAGTCATTACTAATAACAAAAAACTAATATAACTGTAAAAATATTACTTGAGCCAGAGTACAAACTAAAATTTTTTTATATAAATAGAACATTTTTGGTCTTCAAAGTTTAGTAACGTCATGATGCTTGTTAGGAAAAGACCTAACCACGTGCTTGATTACTAAGAAGACAAGAATGGAGCAAAATTGATTATTAATAGGTTTTTTGTTAAAGTTCTGCCTATTATAGAGGCTCTAACTTTTCTAAAACTTCGGGTTCTGATGAGATCTTTAGCCAGATCGAAATACTAGTATCAACCTAGCTAATATGTTCGATTTGCTTTATTTTTGTAAATATACGGAGGTTGAAAGCTCTTTATAAATTGAAAATAACATGAAATAATCTCGATGTATATAAAAACAAAAAACTAATAAAACCAAAACAAATTTACTTCGTCGTTTGACTCGATGTTTCGTTGGTTTTATTCCGACTTCCTCAGGAGAAGTGAACTTTATTTGATTTTATAATTTTTACATTGTCAAGTACTTAAATTTGTTTGTAAATAGAACGTGAATGACAGGTCACAGTTTTAATAAAATAATTACCCACCCTTACCAATCGAGAGGGCTCGTCCACATAACGTGGATACCGCGTATACACCAGCGCCCGAGCATAGGCGGATTTTAGAATGATAATTAAGAAAAATGGCATGAAGTATTTCGTAAAATCAGCTACAGATTAAGTCATCAGCTAATAATTAATACTAACAGGAAACGGTATAAAAATATAAACATCACAAATAAAAATATTTATCAAAAAAATCAACTATTAATTAAGAAGTCTTAGCATAGCGCTTAGACGCGTTGAAGTCACTGCAAATTCCTCGAAAAGGATATGAATTGACATAATTTGTGACATAATAGTCAAAGTACATAGGTCTTAAATGTCTCGTAAGCCTGCAAGGTACAAAAAAATTCATATTCGATAAAAGAAATTCCGAGCCAACATCACCATTAATGAGGTTAAAAAGAAAACAAACACCAAGCATAGTCCTTCTACTCTCCAAAGTCAGAAGTCTAATATCAAAATTTGAAAAAATATATATATATTTTGAATATTTCAAATCTGATTTCAGATTTGCAATCATCGACACCTAAAATTTCTAAAGCCGGAAGGAAGTCTAATCTTTGTTCATAACCTGGCAAATTACGATCATATCTCCAACCCAAACAACGTAGGCAGAATAACAAAAATCTCCTCTGCACGGATTAGCATGAACCAAAATTAGCATACTCCAAAATTATTCTAACAAGAGATACATACAACTTCTTCATACGGATCAGAAAAATCCATTGCCCATCTGTTAACAAAACCGCCAAAGAAATCAAGTTTTCTATCCATACGTA
>CM037852.1:185639099-185756225 GCA_021234595.1 Delia radicum | reverse complement strand
ATTTACAAACCATCATTGTTTGTGCTAATTCAAATAATTTTCATTTATTTTTTACAGAAATGTACCATGAGTTATGTTTAATATTACAACCAGAATTGTATCTGTCATTCATTTATCTTTATTATTTTTGTATGTTTATCGGAAGGCCATATATTAAAGATTACTTAAAGCGTAATCTAAAAAATTAAAATATTAGAAAAAAAAAATAATAAAATTTCAGTGTTGATCTTTTAAAAATGCATTTCATTTTAAATTGTCAGGTTTGAGATCATAATTAAGTGTTATTATTACAAATAGGAAATACTAATTGTTAAATAATGCAAAATAAATGCAAAAAAATGTTGTGGGGATCAACGCTAGAGGGAGTGCTGCACTTTCGACCTAAGTGACTAGGTAATCTTCAGCCTTATTCTTATCCACCACTCATGGTTTTGATCAAAACAACCACAGAAAATCCATGATGTTAATTGATTACCCGAACAACATGAGTTATTTGTCGTCTTTTTTTATCTTCTGTTACATGTATTAACAATTAGAGTTTTCTATTTCCTAATTCTATCAATTCATTGTTAAAAGAAAAATATTTTTTAATTATTTTATTAGTTTTTTTAAATATTATAAATTATTTAATTCTTCTCCAATGTGTAGACGAAATATTGGAAATAAATAATTAATAAATAAATGATTTTAAGCTAGTTTAAACTAAGAGCAATTAAATAAAAGAAGATTAAAGAAAACTTAACATCATTATAAATTATTTTATAAACACAAGCACCACTTCCAATAGTCCTTCTTCAATTCAGAAAAAAAATATTTTCCTTTTTTTTAAAAACTCTTAAATATTTTTTATAATTTTAGTTTTCATTTGTTTATAATAAAACCGTTTGCATAAATGTTTCTAAATATTTTTCTGATACGACGTGCTCACTTCAGTTGTCTATTTTATACTGACGCAATATAAAAAATACACAAATACTGAAACCCAAACATCGCATTACAACGACCTCTGCTGGTTCTGATTGTCAAAATAATATTTTTAGGCTTTAGTAAATATAGCAACACAAATTGTTAAAAATTTTGTATTTCATTAAGTCAAAATAGTAAAATTTTTAACTTAAATCTTAACTTGAACTAAAAATTTGTTTAAAACTTGCAAAGTTGGATTACTAACTTTACTTATTTGTATACTAACTTTTTTCTATGAGTAAAGAATTAGGCGTGCTTGTTTGGCACAACGAGCTTTATCGTCCCAGGGACAATGGTTTTTCTTTTGAAATTTATTACTTAATTTTTAAAACTAGTTACCACAAGAAAATTATATTTATAGCCGAAAAATGCCCGAAGAGTTGTCATATAATATTTAGATTTGGAATATTACGCTTAGTTTTTTTTTTTTATATAGCCCATATTTCAGGGGAAGGGCCACATTTGATAATAATTTCCGTATTTGTTTTTTCGAAAAAAGAGAGTTTTCCGTTTAGTTTCGACCCATAAAAAAATAATATTCATAATATATTTATGTTGCGCATTAAATGATATTTGGTTTGCAATTTAACTGTCCAAAATAACTTGATCCCTAATCTAGATATACATACACTTAGAATACTATGTAGGTAAACCCCACTGCAAATGTAGTTAAAAACAAATGTTAGTAAAAAATAAATAAACATTTATTTGTTTAAATGTCAAAAAACAACTGTAAAAAATTAATGTAAAATCATAAAACAGTCATTTGACGTGGTTTGATTTTTTAAATGCACCACAAGGTTAGTAAAAAAATTGATTTGTTTTACAAATGACTAACATTTACATTAAAAATAAAGAAACTGTATAACAACCCAAACATCTACAAGTTTTTAAAGCAGCAGTTCCCTGAGTGTAGTAAAAACGGTCAAATTACTCAAATTAAAATATTTCAAATACTACTCTATAAAAAGAACATTTAATGAGATTATCGCATGTATGAAACACAAATTTTTGTATAACTTGCTAGCTAGAGTAATTGTACACAACTCGTTAATTTGTTTAACTGTACCAATAATATTAAGAAAATTATATCTCAAAGATCCAAATAGCTGTTAGCTAGTGTAATTTGTTATTAAGTAAGGTAGGTTTACATATAAAACCAGCTATCGAGCAATAAAACTTATGATAGGAGAATTTAAAAAAGTTTTAATCAGATTAATTCCTTCTTTTCGAACCAGCTTCAATATAATAAAAAAAATTCTAAATCAAGTGAACCCTTTAAAACATATTGAATTAATTTTTTTTTTAAAAGTTCATGCAAAATAAATTTTCTAATGCAAAATGTTTCTTTTCATCTTATTTTCATTATCGTTTTCTTTTTGCCAATAATAACAACTCGTACACTCAAACAAAAAAGTCTGTAAAAGTTACAGAAACATCTTTTATTGTTACAGATTGTTTTGCTAAGATCTGACTTTAACTTTTAATAAGATAACAATAGAAGAAAAATTAGTAAAAGTTACTAAAATTTAGTAAAATTTTAGTAAACTCTTAGTGAAAATAGATTTGCTTAAATCAAGCAATTTTTGTGCTAAATATTAGCGATGTATATAAATAAAGAAAATATCAAATAACCCTGAACGTAAAAACCATACGTCAAACTGGTAACATTGTGAAATAGAGATGGAGGAGATTAGAAAAATAAACAAAAATCTAAAAATATAATATTTGTATTGTTAGTGTTGTCACTTCTGAGTATAATATACAATAACTGAAAAAGCTAACAGGAAAGAAAACTGCAATTTAGCTGCACTAGATTCGAGGCCATACTTGTGTGTGATCGCTAAACGGTCATGAATTGGTATTGTTACGTTTGCAATGTAAATTGAACGCAGGTTTGATTCTTACTGCCGCAGGTTGTTGAAAAATTAATCATTTAGAGACACTCTGACAATTATAAGACACAAATAATAATACAATTCAAATGGAAAATCACTGATGAGCCTGTCCATAAAATGGCAGAAACTAGTCAAGTCTGATTTAAAAATAATAGTGTTTATTATTTTTAGAGAAAAACGTTTATTCTTCTTCTTAACCTCAACATATCTAAAATTAATTTACCTTGATTAAAATTATTTTCACAAAGTTTATGAAAACTTTTTATGAAATAATGAAGACATATAAAACATCTGACTTCAATTTTAATAAACTCTGCGCAGAATCTATGACTACTTCGTAAATATAATGAAAAATACAGGCCAAACGATTTATGAAACATTTTTATCAATATGATAAAACTGTTTTCCGAGTTAATATTTAAGTGCATAAATAAAGCTCAAGATTTTTCCCTATATTGTAACTAGATCAAATAATTTTTAGCTTTAAACAATATACTATTACTATTTTTTTTTTTCTTGCTAATTCTAGAAAATCGTGTTTCAAAAGTTAATAAAATTATATAAGTTAAACTAACAAAAAAAAATTGTAAAAAATTTTGTAAATTGTAAAATAAAATTGGAAAAATTTTTACTAAAATTTACTTTATATGTGTTTTATATGAGTTTTACTAATTTTTAAACTAACTTTTTGTTTTGAGTGCAGCTAAACATAAAACAATAATAGCATCTGTTAATAAACACAGACATTTATTTTAATCATCCTACGAATGTATTTAATATTGTATAATCTTATAATTTTTATATAAAAGCATCATCATCATCAGGTTTTGTATATATCGGGACGTGTAATCATCATTTATCTGATTTATGACATGCACATATTTTGCAAATTGCTTAAAGAGATGAAAAAAATCAAGCAGAACTGAAATGAAATAACACTTCAATATGTATCGATGAAAAATTAAAGGAGAGAAAACGAAAATAAAGAAAATATTATGACTTTTTTTTTGGCTGCGAACTTTATTAGCTCCACATACGGCGCCAATATGTTTTGCAAAAAAAAAAAAAAACACGCCATATATGTTTGTATGTCAGCAACATATGTTACGATATCTCGTGTATACATACATGGGTAATTCCATATCAAATCAACTGAAGGGTATAGCCTACCTCCTTCGAATTTAATGTTTTTTTCGTAAGCATACAGTATATTACAGATCTTGAACATCTGCATCCGGAAACTTACACATCTGCATCTTGAAAGACGGAAAAAACGGACAAATGCACAAAGTTGTAGTTACTTAATTGTCATTTTCTTGAAAAGTGCTGTAGGTACGCAACTCATCAGAGAATTACATCACCTTTCATATACGACAGGATTTTTTATTTGGTAGGGTCAAAGGGCACTTTTAAGTAAGGAGGCTATGTCTTTAAAAAGCCACGTTTTAAAAGTTTAAAAAAAAAATATCTTTAAGCTGGTTTCCTTCTCTACAGTTGTGACACATTTCAAAGTGCAGGTAATTTTGGATCCAGAAATATAAATCATATTGTAAAGGTAGATATTTTACAAGGAAATTAAAACTATGCAAAAAGAAGATAAGTTAATATATTATAAAGAATCAGTAATTAAGAGAACCATATTTTTTTAATGGGGGTCAAAGGTTACCCTATTTTCTGGATTTTGCGTTTTTTTTTATATTTCTTCCTAAAAAACTAACACATAAGTTTTGTATCAAATGAAAAGTATTTGAAATGCTCATCACCGGTATAAAGTAGCATGTCTTTTCGTGATATTCAAAAAAACACATACATTTTCGGGGGCTTTGCACTAGGAGGTTTAGTCGGTTCAGGTCCAAACTCACATAAATTATTTTCTAATAACTCTGAGTGGACAAAATGGGTTCTGAATATAAAACATTTATTTTTAATATTTAACGATCTTTTGTAATTATTAGTTTTTAATAAAACAAATAAGTTTTTTTGATATTTTTATCGTGCAAATCAAAAAACATTTATTTTGA
The DNA here is from genome assembly GCA_021234595.1 of Delia radicum. Taxonomy (NCBI): domain Eukaryota; kingdom Metazoa; phylum Arthropoda; class Insecta; order Diptera; family Anthomyiidae; genus Delia; species Delia radicum. The sequence goes on along the minus strand of CM037852.1, from coordinate 185,751,340 downwards.
TTATTTTTAAACTGTTTTATTATAGTACCGCTTAATAAGACAATTAAAAGCATTAATTTGTTTTTATTTTTAATTGAGACGTTAGTTATTTGTACCACACAGTTCGTCAATTTCAAAAGCTAAATTTTTAATTTTAATCAAATTTTTATTTAACTACAATAATAACATTATAATGTGAAACTTGAGGGAAAAAATTAAATAAAAAATAGTTGATATATGTTTTTCAAAATAATTTGTTTAATTTTAAAATTGGATTTTCCCTTTTTTAAAAAGAGATATAAATGATCAAAATCGAATTAACACTTATGAAATAGCGAGCATTTTGCGTATATATTGTTGGAAAGGCTTTTGGAATTCACATAAATAATAAAACTAAATTTGTATTATATAAAGGGTGGTTAAATTGTAAGGGCCGATGTTGAATGTGAACCACACCTAAACGCCAAGTTTTTTTCCGAATTTTATTTGACATTTCTCTATTTCAGACTTACTCAATTTGAACCATGGAGAGATACACAATCCAACAACGTGTTAAAGTTATCCAGACTTATATGAAAATGGGCGTTCAAATCAAAATGCATATCGTGCACTTCGTGATTTTTTGGTCAATTTGATCGTCCAAATGTGCGTACAATCGCAAAAATCGTGGAAAAATTCGAGCAAACCGGGTCTGTAGAAGATGTGAGAACACCAGTGCATGCTCGTACAGCTCGTACTGCAGAAAATATTGCTGCTGTTCGCGATAGTGTGGCTGAAGAGCCGTCCACCTCAACTCGTCGTCGTGCCCAACAATTGCACCTCTCACGCTCGTCGTTGATGAACATTATGCATAAAGACTTGCATTTACACGCTTACAAGGTGCAATTGGCTCAAGAACTAAAGCCTCTTGACCATTCCAAACGTCGTGAATGGGCAGAATGGTGGCAAGAAATGGCAACATTGGATGATCAATTTTCGAAGAAAATCATCTTCAGTGATGAGGCACATTTTCACCTCAGTGGATTCGTCAATAAACAGAATTGCCGCATTTGGGCGAATGAGAATCCAAGAGTGATTGTCGAAAAACCAATGCACCCACAAAGAGTGACTGTTTGGTGCGGTTTATGGGCTGGCGGCATCATCGGGCCGTATTTTTTCCAAAATGAGGCCGGTCAGGCAGTTACTGTGAATGGTGTTCGCTATCGTGAGATGATAACGAACTTTTTATGGCCCGAATTGGAAGATATGGATGTGGACGATATGTGGTTTTAGCAGGACGGTGCCACTTGCCACACAGCTTACGAAACAATGGCTCTTTTCCGCAACAAATTCAATGGCCGTGTTATCTCACGTAATGGCGATGTCAAATGGCCGCCAAGATCATGTGATTTGACACCGTTGGACTTTTTTCTTTGGGGTTATTTGAAAGAAAAGGTGTACGTCGATAAGCCAGCAACAATTCAAGAGCTAAAGGATGAGATAATTCGGCACATTAACGGCATAGAACCTCCATTATGCCTCAGCGTCATCGAAAATTTGGACCATCGGATGGAGGTGTGCCGCCGTGGTCGCGACGCCCATTTGGCCGATATTTCGTTCCATACATAATTGAGTAATACCAATATATCATAATAAAATAAAATTACAATAATTTCCTAAATAGTTTGTGTTTTATTCAAAATCAACATCGGCCCTTGAAATTTAACCACCCTTTAGTAACACATAAAATCAAACAAATCTAAAAAAGCGCACTATTTTGACAAAATTTTTGTATGGGAGCATGTCTCAAAACTGAGATATTCCACAAAAATAAAATAGATAGAAATATATGTGAGTTTGGACCTAAACCGAATTTCAAAAAAATCTCCCATTTTTCATTAGTTTTTCATTTGGAATACATATTTGGAAAGTGTTGAGATCCGCTAATAATTTCAATATAATAGTGTTCAAGGATGTTTTCAGGATTATCTAAGGAACTATAAAATTTTAATTTTTCAGATGAAAAATGCTAAATTTTTTATAAAAACTGTTTTGAAAAACTTGCCTTAAAATCTTATTATCTCGAGCCAAGAGTCTGAATATATATCGCAGCAAAAAATATTTTCGATTTGGTATGCAGTAACCTCTTTTCAGTGCTTCCAAAGAAGCGCTTCGCCGTCATGCATGCAATGAAGCAATTCTGGCAGGCATTATATTGTGCTTCTCTGAAGGCATTCTTTTGAAGCAGTAAAGAAGGCATGAACATAAGCAGTGAAGAAGGCATGCAATGAAGCAGTAAAGAAGGCCTTCTATGAAGCAATTCTGGAAGGCATTATATTGTGCATCCCTGAAGGAAGAATCGCTTCCCGAAGCTTTTCTGGAAGCGCTTCGGGAAGCTTTTCTGGAAGTGATTCGGGAAACTCTTTTGGAAGCGCTTCGTGAAGCTCTTCTTTAAGCTCTTCCGGAAGGGATTCTATCATGTGCTTCTTAGATAACATGATAGAAGCGCTTCTCACCTGCTTAAAAGAGACATTCCAAGTGGGACATCGCGAACAAAAACCATGACTTCTGGAAGGCCTTCAGCAAGCGCTTCGGGTTCAAAGAAGGCCTTCCACAAGCGCTTCTTGGAAGCACTATTTTTTGCTGGGATATAATGAACTATTTTAATTTTTTATATTTAACGCAATTTTTGACCAAAGTTGCAGTAACAACTTTTTAATTATTAAAAATAGTATTTTTGGAGTTTTTTAAAACGGTTTAGCTCGCGGGATGTTATCGCTAGAGCCGAAAATTTTAGGAATCATTATAAAACATGTTAGTCCTTATTATCAAGGGGTGCATCTTGCATTTATTTTTTGAAGGACTCTAATGTATACACTCACAATATTTTTTCCGTAAAGACTACTGAATATACACATTAAATTAACTGAAAATCAGTTAAAAACTTACTTACTTTTCGTTTAAAACAATTGTATTTTTTAGTTTATTTTCAACTGTTGAAAAATTAATTGACAAAATTGTTTTCGTTTATTTCAATACTCAATATAATATGATAACTTTTTGTTTTAAATAGAAAATTTTAACTGAATATTTTAACTACTACGGAAAGTCCGTTTTTTGTTTCTTTTGTTTATTGAATAACAGACAGAAAGTTAAAAAATATATTTCTTTGTTAATTTAACTGTATATTCCACTAAAACATCTTTACCGATTAAACTTTTAAATAACTGTTGATTTTTTATGGAAAAGTTATTGTGAGTGTAGTTTCTTTGACAAAATAAACTCAAAAAAAAGAAAATACGGTCATATTTGACACCACTTTTTAACCCCTAAATGTGAGACTGGGTAGCTAAAGAAAATATGAGTTTCTTAATTTTTGATTATTTATAATGTATTCAAATTATTTCACAATCGGCGTTAACCCATGAATAGATAGTTTTAATTTCCTTTTCAAATATCTACCTTTACTATGTGATATATATTTCTGGATCCAAAAATATCTCCACTTTGAAATTTGTCGGAAGTGTAGAAAAGGAAACCATTTTTAACATATATATTTTTTTCATTTTTAAAAAGTTCGCTTTCAAAGATATAGCCTAGAGACTTATAGGTCAAGAAGGTGACCTTTCCAGATAAAAATCTTGTTGTAAATGCGACGTTGATTAGTTACGTACCTTTAACACTTTTCTAGAAAATGGGAATTAAGTGAGTACAACTTTGTGAATTTTTATAGTTTTGTTCCGATATTTTAGATCTCATATTTCCGGATTGAGATGGGTCAGTGCCCTCAAACTTTGTATTTGACTTAGTTTTTCAATATACTTTATCTCTACCAATATTCAGCAATTTTGGAAACAGTGATGTTAGAAATAGCTATATTTTATGTTGAATTGATATGATTCAACCCACAAACGTTATAATTTTTTACGTGATCAAAAAGACACAGAATTTTATGGTGCATAAACAGACACGTCTCTTTATTACATTTTAATTTATAAGGAATTTAGAGAAAACAAAATAATATTAATTTAAGTTGAACGATTTACAGAATTAAATTTTATGGCGAAAATATTATTCGATCTGAACGCGCTTAGTAACTGATGAAATAATGACCACTTTTTAAATGGTAAATGAAATGAAATTTTGGATAGTTTTCTGATGACTTCTTCATAAAAATATTTTTATTTAACCCTTTGAAACCCAAGCTCACGATTGTGAGCTCTTATGGTTTCTCTTAAATCTCAATAAATCTTTGCAATTGCAAAAGATTTATTGAGATGAGAAGTGTGCTTTTATGTTTCTACTAAATTATATTTCATAAAATATGTATAACTAAAAAGTTTAATAGTCTTTAAATTATTTTGTGTTAAACTTCATAAATTAAGAACTTTTTCATTGGGTTTTGGTCTCAAAGGGTTTCGTCATCCGGTACCGTGAAATAACTCCCAAATGAAATAACTCCCAAAAAAAAATCAAATAACTCCCAAAAATTTTCCATATAAATTGGGAGTTATTTCACTATGAAGTAACTCCCAATGCGTTAGGACTTATTTCACAATTTTCTGTAAGAAATTATTTCGTTATGAAATAACTCCCAAAAGAAATAATTCCCAACCAGGTTTTGTTGGGAGTTATTTCACTCCTTTTTGGCATTGGGAGTTATTTCACTTTTGTTGGGACTTATTTCATTTTTATTTTAAAATGTGATTTTATCGTTGGTTATTTATTATTATTTCATTTCTATTAAAATTACATTTTGGTAAATTTTATGCAATTGTAACGGTTCTTAAAATTGTCGTAAAGTAAATAATAGCAATACAATGAATTAGAATTAGAGTTGCTAGGGGTCTGAAAAGGGAGGCATGACATAACGTCCAATGATATAATGTCCATGGACGTTATGTCACTCGAAAAGTGTCATAATGTCTGTCCATGGACTTTATGACACTCTGCAATGTGACATTATGTCCACAAATGGAATGACATAAAGTCTATGGACATTATGCCACTTTTTTAAGGTCCATGGACCGTTATGTCACTCGAAAAGTGTCATAATGTCCATGGACTTTATGACACTCCACAAATGGAATGACATAAAGTCCATGGACATTATGCCACTTTTTGGGTGACATAAGGTCCATGGACATTATTACTCCAGTGTGGAAACAGATCAGTAATTTTGAAGTTTCTTTTATGTCGCACGCAGAAAAAATTTTATTTCCCGAAGCCGCCTGCCGCGTTCTACGTAGGAAAAACCCCCTAAGACCACCCAGAAGAACTTGTTTTTCAAATCAGATGCCGAATCCGTTGAAATCTTACATTTTTAAGACATCAAGTAATTTGTAAAAACAAGTTTTTCTGTGCGGCGGCCTTCGGTTCTCTTAGGGTTTTTTTCCTCCGTAGAACGCGGCAGGCGGCTTCGCGAAATAAAGTTTTTTCTGTGTGCGATTATACGATTTATTAATTTAGTTTTATTTTGTGATACACTACTAAAGAATATTTAAAAAAATTTTATTGATATACTAAGTATTATTAATCTTTTTATTTTAAAAAATCTGGACGCTATGCCACATTTTAAAGTGACATAATATCCAAAAAATTAGTTTTCCAAATTGTTATAAAGTCCATGGACATTATGACACTTTTCGAGTGGCATAACGTCCATGGACATTATGTCATTGGACGTTATGACATGCCACCTCTCGAAAGCGGTGCGTACGATTCGTGTCCTGCGGCGGGCCGCGTTTCGCGTAATGCGCCGCCTACGCACTATTCCATGCTATGTAAACGAATTTATTTTAACTTTTAAAACTTTTAAAACAAAGATTATTCCAGGTTTTTCTATAAATATATTTTTAATATGTATTTTTCTATTAATTTTGTTGATTATTTTGTATATGTATTTACATTAAATTCTATCTTTATAATATGTTTAATATTATGTACTTTTTTACATGTATTTATGAAATAAATAGAATTCGATATTTTTGAATTGCGAATTATTTCATTTTTTTGGGACTTTTTAGATGGGAGTTGTTTCATTCTTTGTTGGGAACTATTTTATTACTATGAAATAACTCCCAAATGTTGGGGCTTATTTCATTTTTTCTGTGGAGGTTATTTCATTTATTTAAATTGGGAGTCATTTCATTTTTTTGGGGACTTATTTCATTGGGACTTATTTCATTTGGGAATTATTTCACGGTACCCTCGTAATCCAGATATAAAAAAAATATATATTTATGTTATTCGTTTATTAAAAATCTATAAATTTTGAGAATATATTGAGTGAGTCTTGATTTTAAAACAACAGAGCAACATTAGTTTCAATTGAACACAATGAGCGGATGATAATTATCAGAGGACTGGTATAATTGAATACTGAAGTGGGTTAAGCAGTGTCAATTGTCCTAAACTTACCAATCCTGTGACTGCCAATTTGAGGACATACCACTTAACCAGAATGCTTATTAACAAGAAAAAGCCAGTTGGCCAGAATTTTACCCATTGGAAGCTGTTTAGTTTTCGTTTATTTTACACGACATGACCCTTTTGCGACAGTCTTGTGGTATGCCCATCTATGGTTAGTCCTGTAGCATCCCACTATGTGGTTTAAAACTTTTGTTACCAGTTGTTTATATAGGGTAGGGTTTAGCAGAGGACCGGTCTCTGGCACGAAGGGACCGATCCTGTGGCACACGCAGAACCGGTCCTATTCCCCATAGGGATATGATTTTGTTTTGACTTTTTCATTTTTGTTAATATTTCTCCACAAGTGTCAGGAGCATATTTTCTCTAATTTAGAAGGCACACTATCATTTATATGCCAATATTAAGAAAATTGCAATTGCGTTGACGCTGAAAGATAAAAAAATAAATAAATAAAAAAAAATAAAAAATGAAAAATCTCTGAAATTTCTATTTATTGAAAAAACCTTGTTACAGATTTTGGAGAGCAACAATTTATTCCGAACTGAGAGCACGTATTTTTTAAACAAAAGAAATTTTGCAACATCAGGATGAAGAGTATCGGAAGACATGAGGTCAGGAAATGTTTTTGTCTTCTTCCAAAAGAATGAATAACATTTGAAAAATATTGTCAGAATAATTGAAAATTTAATCATAATAAAACCGTTTTAACTTTATTCTTATTTAAAAATTAATACTTTCAATTTAAAAAAAATCACAATAAAAATCCGCATTAAAGAGAATTTCTAGTTAAATTTTGTATAACAAAAGTTTAAATAGAAAAAAAATTTATATTAAAATCGTTTACTTTTATTTTTATATATACAAACTTTTAAATTGTGTGATGAGGCAAACATATTTAGTTTGTTGGCAACACAATTTTTTAACTTATACAAAGTCTCATTCAGACAGCCATTACCAGTTGGAATTGCAAAAGTTTAATTCTTTTCAAATGTACAATTTTACCATGTTCTACTATTTTAGACCAAAAAAAAAAAAAAAAAAAAAAAAACACGATAAGAAAATATAATAGAACATGTTAAAGCAGCTGACGATTTTCAGCGGCTGAGTGCTATAAAAGAATAGCATTCCTTTCTTCTTCGAATAAAATATGAACACTATTGTGGGTTTTCAAACATTATAATCTATACTAAAATACATTATATCTCGAATAATAGTTTGAGAAACATAGTGTCAAGTAATAAACTCGTATGTGTTTCAATTTTATATATGTTTACTCGTATATTTTTTATTCAATCAATTCTTTTGCCGGTTTTGTATGGCTTTTTTATATGCAGCAACCAAATAAAAAATTAATTTTAGCCTATAACTTTGTACAATAAGGTGGCATTTATATTTCACATTTTGATCCACATTGCTAAATTTATGCCTAAAATTTTGCTTGATGGTTTTTTATTTGTTATGGAAGATTTCGCAAAATTGTAAACTTTTTTCCTAAAATATTTTGCGATTTTTAAATTATATATGGTAAATAGAAACTGACTTAAGAAATTTTTTCAGTTTTGGATTATATATAAGTATGTCTAAAATGACTGAAGACGTTTTTGATATCTGTGTTACGAGTATATATAATTATGTATTGGGTTAATATAACCCAATACATAAATTTATTTCAAGTTTATCAACCATGTATTATTATATATAAAATGCAGAATAGTATTTCTGTATACATGATTGGATGTGCTTTTACATGAATTTTTGTTGTAAAACATTTTGAAAATATTATTATATATAAATATATATTGATACATATGCTATTTTATATGATCATATATTTTTATATTAAATAATATATCTATATAATATATTTTTTTAAAATTAAACTTAAGAAACAACTTAACTGTTACAGTTTGGCGCTTCTTGCTGGACAAATAGTATTTTAAACCATTTGAGATTTTTTATATAAAAAGTTATAAATTCTTGCAAAAAATCAAATTATTTATTTTTAAAAAATAGTAAAACTGTTAAATCTACAAAAATGTAGTTATATTTTAGATAATTGAAAATAACAACTAAATCTGCTAAAATCATCAAAAAATTTGCTAAATATTAGTAGACAAAGCAAATTACAAAAAAAAATTTTAAATTTTCAATGTTGTTTTTTTTTAATCTATATCGAGCTTTTAGCCTAAGTATATTTGCAAAAATAAAGAAAATCCAACATATTAGCTAGGTGGATACTATTAATTCAATCTGGCTAAAAATCTCATCTAAAACCGAAGATATAGAAAAGCTAGAGCCTCCAGAATAGGCAGAGATTTAGAAAAATATATTAATCATAAATTTTGCTCCATTCTTGTCTTCTTAGTAATCGAACACGTGGCTAGGGTCTCTTCCTAATTTGTTCTTAATTTTTCTTGATAGTACATTTAATACTGAATAAAAAGAGTCCTTGTTTGTTAAAATTGTTGTCAAACAAAGTATTTGAAAGAAAAGGCGTCAAAGTTCAAAAATTAAAAAAATTTTGGAAATTTTTTTTTTTTGAAAATGTTTAATATTTTAACGTGGGCTTGATAAAATTATAAACATATATAGTTTTGGAAAGCTTAACTATTCGTCTTTCTAAAATCATTAAAAAATTTAAAATTGTTTCAAAACTATCTTAGTTAAAAATAGTTTAGTCCGCGGAGTCTTGAAAAAACGATAACTTAGAGAGTTGAGGGTGTGTTAAAATTCTGAAAATGGAAAAGTGATTTACTCAACCTGGTTTACAACATACACTAGGTCATTTTAAAAGTATACTTTCACTGTGACACTTTGTAATTGATAAAAAAAAGGAGCTCATGTCAGCTATAGTGTAATTTCGCAATTTTTTATTTTTGCAAGAGGAAAATTTCTGACATGAATACCCCAAATTTAAATTTTCGAAGCAAAGTATAATTACTATCTATAATTGGTCGAAAAATGTAATAATAATCCATGCATAAACATACCAATAAAAGTCAAAATAACATAAACTTTCGAAAAATAAACCAACATTTGTTCATTTTACGAAAGTTTTTGTTGTTTTGACATTATTTTCGTATTTTTATCATGAATTATTATGAGTGTTGTTCTCGCATAAAAACTCTGTGGTGTTGTTCCTATTTTATCTTAAGTAGATTTTTTAGCCCTTAGCTAAAATTTTTTTTTATGATTTTGAAAAATGACATTTAACTTTTGACTACTCGATGAAAGCCAAATTTGGCTAACACAAAAAAAGGTCTGTGCACAATTTTGAAAAAAAAGCGACCCCCAACCATAACATTACTAGCTACGGCCCTGTCTTGGTTCCAAACAGATTTACCAAAAAGGAGGAAATTAGATTTACTATAATTTATGTAAAGTACTCGATTATTTATATCGCCATTAGAAGATTTCTTAGATACTCGTATACTTAAATGTCTACTTTTAATCACTGACGCCCTAATTAAATCATTTAGTAATGGTTAGATTTTTAAACGGCCGCAGTCGATAACGTATTTTCTAAGTAGAATAATAGAATAAAAATGATTCGATTATTCGAATGAATAGAAATAAATTACTGAACGAATCATCATGATCATGATTTTTTAATTATGAATAATTCGAATAAATTTTAACGATTAATCGGATAAAGCAAATAATTTAAAAAAAATACTTTTTATTGAAACATTTTGTAAAATTACCTAATTTCAGGAAATATCGCTATATCAAACTAAAAAATCGCTACAAAATAGATAAGTTATAAAAAAGTTAAACAATTTTGCAATAAATCGCTAAATATTTCAGACTTTATAAAACCTGTTTATAACCGAAAATTAGGTATTTCTTTTTTGCTGAAAAAATACGGTAAAAATTGGCAACAGTGAATCTAAATATTTTGTTTCACAAAATTCGCTATTATTTTGTGGTAAAAAGTTCTAAGACTTAATAAACATCCATTATTTTATATTAATATATAAGTTATTGCATGCTGTTATATGTGAATATATATTTTTATGTATATATACAAATTTTTTCCTCTAATTTTTTTAAGACGATATCTTTTAAAAACAGACATATATGGATCCATACATGAGCGCACATGATACATACATGATTCGTATGTGTTCATAAATGATCATATGAGGGGTCATATATGTTCATGTGTGTGGATTAAAGAAAATTGAGGTATACATACATACATATACATACACTTCCATACATGGTAATGTGTGTACATTAATGAAAATTGAGGTAATATTTACTTGAATGATCACATATGAACTCATAGAAGCATATATAAATCATTTGCGATGTTATATGGGCCATATGATAATTATATTGAGATGTATCAGTTTACAACATATCATATACAATTATATCAGGTCAAAATCCGGATACAATCTGGTTTTTATATAATTATATCTATTTGTATCACTTCAGATATAAACTAATACAATTAGATACAAAATTGATAAAATCTAATACAATTAGCTTTAAAATCAAAATAGGAAGACATTTAGTATTAAGAACAAATATGCAAAATAAGAAATCAATAAGATAATTCGTTTATTATGCTGAAACAGAAATTTATTTTTCTAAATTGAAGCCGAAATTCATAAAATTTTATGGTAAAATCGCACCCATTACCAGCAAAACTTTGGTAATGGGTGCGATAAAGTAATGCATTACCTTGTAATGTGTACTCCTTACCTGTATCATTATTTTCCAACAAGAAGTAATGAGTTACCCATAATTGAACACTCATGTATTACCTTGTAATGATAACTCATTACATTTTTACATTACTTCAAAACATAAAATAATGACTTACCGATCATCAATTACATAATGCATGAATTATAAACGTAAAGTAATTATTAATATATATTTTTGAGAATCTATTTATAGACACATTACTTTGTGATTTTTTGTAAGCATGAGCGTAAGGTGTATATTTTTGATATCACGAACGAAAACACGAAGCACAACAACTCATTTACATTTTACGCAATAAAATATTATATATATCGATAGCTCAGTTGGTAGAGTTCTCGCCTAACTAATTGTTAAATACAAGAGACCCCAGGTTCGAATCCCAGAATGACCACGTAATTTATTTAATAAAAAAAGTTATTTATTTAATTAAAAAAAATATCTGTAAAAAAAAATTTGGATGCATTTTTTTATGAAAATCTATTTATAGACACATTACTTTTACCCACCATGTAACCATATAAGTAACCAGTTACTTTACCCCCTACAAGGTAATGAGTCCACCCATTACTTTAAGGCTCATCGCCTGTAAAATTCATCAGTGAAGTAATGTGTAATGTAATGCGTGAAGCCCTATGGCGCCACACATTACCCATGATATGGTAATGTGTGGCTTTGCTGGGTAGATAAATATAATGAATCGCTTGATCGTTCTATGAAAAAATGTTTGAATGTTTATTCGTTCAAAATAAAAACCCGAATAAATGTCAACTCTAGTATCTACTTACTTACTTTCTTTATTTTGTAAAGTATTTACTACCAAAAAAAACTTTTAAGTGGCTCAAAAACATAAACGAAACATCAGATTTAATTGTGCCACATGTAATCCTAGGATTGTTAAACTATTTTATGTGTATTTAAGCCACATAGCGGTGTATTGTAATTAAAACTTCAACTCATTTTATATCCTCTAAATGACGAAATGTAAGTTGTTTAGTCCAGAGTAAAAATTTATGATAAAATAGTAAGCTCATTAACTAAACTCATTAGACCTAAGCAAAAAACTTTCAATACCAAATAAGTGTTTATATTATGGGAATTCATAGCTTTGCACAACTTACTACTAGGCGTCCAAAATCAAACGTGGACGTGTTTGTAAGTAGTCACGGTTACCCGCTTTTTGTAAGCTAGAGGGTAATGGGTATAAATTTTTTGTGTTTATTTGTAAGCGAGTTTTGTGCTTATTTGTAAAGCGAGTATGACTTTTGGGGCATCGTGAATAAAAGGGACACTTCACTTTTATAAAATTCATTTGAATCAAATGCAAAATAAAATCAAAAAATATACGCTAGTAATTAAAAAAATTCTTAAAAGTAATTTTTTTATAAAGTTCAGTAATTTAATACCTAATTTATACGCTTAACACACTGTGATGAGGGTATATATCAAATTGTCATTTCAGATTATAATAAAATATAAATATTCTTGATCTTTATGCAATTTTAAGCCGGATTAACGATGACCGTTTGTCTGCACGGAAACGCAAGCGGGAATTCTCATTTTTACCTATGTTGGTGAACAAACTGGTCTGGCAGTTCAAAAGTTACAATTGAAAAAATGAAATAAAAAAGTTAGTAAAACGTTTTGCAAATCAGGTATAGTACTTTTCAGAAAAATTTTTCGCTGAAATTGTGTTTTCGGCTAAAATTTTAGTTATACTTATTCAGCACTTAACTGTGTTGAACTAATGTTTTACTAATTTATATTGCATTCAGATTGAAATAAATACGCAGAATGAAGTAGATGCAGAATCATGTCCAAGATGTTGTAGATACGAGGAAAAAGATTAAGAAACTCTACTAATGCATATAAAAAAATCAACCATTGAAGATTTTTGTATCTATTTCTTTTACATAAAACAAAAGGGTGCCAACAGTATTTATATATATAATTAAAAAAAGACAAAATTAAATATTTAAATTTAATGAAAATTAATTGTATATTGGTAAACTAAATTAGTGATTATTAATGTAGTGTGGTCTAAATGTAAACATATATACGTTCAGATAGACAGACTAATGCGAAAGATAAGGACACATGTTTTACATAATTTTTCATGTTTCCCTTTTCTTATTGCAAAAAGGGTTTGTATATGTCATATTTAGCAGCTTTTTTCGTTTCGTTTCTAGAATTGATGCATTTGTCTTCAATTAAAAGATGCCACCATTTAGACAACCATTGAGTAGTTGAAAGATAATTTTGTTGATGTTATGTGTAATTATGTCTATATGTTTTCAGATATTATATTAATCATGTTGTCAATGTGGGTTTACGACAATTTTTCTATTTTATACCGTATTGTAAATTATTTTTAAAAGAATCATTTTCATCTCACATTTTTTTAAGATTTTCAGCTAGTAAATTAACTAAAGTATTATTTTTCTACAAATTTTTGGAGTTTTTTCAGTTTACTAATTTTCAGAAAAACTTTTATTAACTTTAGACAAAAATCAGCTCGCTGATTTTCAGAAAATGATTTTGCTGACATTAGCAATTTTTTTGCAAGCACCCTCCTAACTTAAACTTTGCTGACTCATCAAAATTTCTTGCTGACTTTACTAACTTTTTTGAGTGTAGAATGAAAATCTAAAGGCACCACTATATTTTCAATACAAATTGGCGCATTTTAGTTAGGGACGGAAAATGATCACTAACTCGGGCTCGTGCTCTATTTAAAAATCGAACGAGCCCAAAAGAAAAGCGCGCTCCTTGTTTAAAATGAGAAAAAAATATTTGCTCGCTCTTTTGTAAAAACTCAACGAGGCAACAAAATGCATCTCAATCTCTTTTTTAAACTGAGCTATAAGGAGCTTCCTAAAAATAAAGCCTATTTTTTAAAATATAAGACGAGCTTTCTGATAACGTAAGCTCTTTTCAAATAAGCTCGCTTTCGCTCGCAAATTTAAATAAAATACAATCACACCTGTTACGGCCTTTAAATCAGAGCGAAAGTGAAAATTTTAGAATTTTTCGGTGTTCTTGCGATTAAATCAGAACGTTTTTCCCTATTTTTTATTCGTTTTAATTCGTGTAAAAAGTCTGGTCGAAAGTAAACAAATGCCCTTTTTTTCAAATAAATTACAATTTAGGGTTAAGAATGGTGCTTAATATTAAAAATTTAGAACTTTTTTTACTTATTTTATTTTTGACTGTATTGTTTATACTCTAAAAACCTGTTTTAAAAAACATTTTTTTGTTTTGATATTCTAAAAAACACTCAAACAAATTGACAACAATGTTAGAAGCATTTCTGAAAATCATTTTACTTTCCATATGTTTTTTATTTTCCATAAAACCATATGATTTTGGCACTTCGATAATAACTTCGAAAAAAAATCGAGTTCTCGAAAGCTTTTAGGATTTGAGAACACAAAATTTCAATTTCGTGTGATTTCACAAATTCGTTCTAATTGCAAAACGTTCTAAAGTAGGGACATGGGCAAATAGTACAAATTAAACAAATAATAATACAATCTAAATGGTCCACTGATGACGCCTGTCCATAAAAAGGCAGAAACTAGTCTAGTGTGATTTAAATTAATAGTGTTTATAATTTTTAGAGAAAAAACATTCTTCTTCTTAGCCTCAACATTTCTAAAATACAATAAGATTTTAAAAAATAAAGAATATCTAGAAATTTAAATACATAATTTCCAACAGCAATCCTGTACTTACTAAAATTCTGCACCATTTCCAATTGCAAACTTAAAATTAAACTGATGATTTTTACTCTACCATTTCGAATTGGATTTGTTAATCTAAATAAGAAATATAACTACACTATATCCAATATTTTTTAAGATCTTTATGATTGTATTTTTTTAAATTTAACTACACTATGGCCAGTTGTAATTCTATTGTATCTAACAATATATTAAAAACACAAATACACTTTTTTAAACTATGTGTTAAAAACTGACAATTGTATTTCGAAAGCTAAGTAAAGTGCTGGCCAACACCATTTCCAATAATATATTTTTAGATTTTAAAAAATAAGTAACAAAACTGTCTTCTTCATTTAGATTTTAATTTTAAGAATTTTTAAAAAAAGAAAGACACCATTTCCAATTTATTTAAAAAAATTGAGTTAAAAAAAAAAAAACAATACCACCATTTAAAATTTAAGTTATTTAATTTCCAATTTGTTTGGAACTGCTAGTATATTTATGAAACTAGCAAAAAAAAAAAATTCGTTTAATTAAACAAATTCATCATTTCATTATTTCATTATTTATAAAAAATTAAAGATGTAGATGTAGATGTGCTCCCCGGTAGGCTAGTTGGTAGCGTGCTGGCTTATCAGTGCGGGGGTCGTGGGTTCGATTCCCACCAGAGGCACTGGTCTGTTTCGCTACAACGCGCCGAAAGCCATAGTAGCTAGTGCTCGATTAGAGTCATAGGATATTATTTGAAATTATATGATTATTAATAAATAAAAAAAAAAAACAAGATATAGATATAGATACTGATATTAATAAAGATACACCGGGGAAAATCTAATTGTATTACGAAGATTATTATCTACACCATATCAAGTTGGATAAGTCAGCTTCACAATTTAATACTTTAATAATCCTAGTTACACAATTTTTAACTTGATTTTAAGAACCAAAAAAAAATTCACTTGCTCAAAGAATAACAAAGCCTTAACTGTACATTTTTAAAATTTCATAAAACTGAACAACACGCCATTTCCGAATTTATTTGAAAAACGTTGAAAAATATCTCTGAAATTAATAAAACAGACTTATGTACTCCATTCATAGCTAAATTTTGAAAATTAACTACACAATTTTGAGAATTTTATTGGAAAAATGTGTTGCAGAACTGTTTCTAGTACTCTAACTCACCATCACAATTAAACAGTTTTTTTAAACTAAAGTTAACAATCCATCAATTTCAAATTATTTTTTAAAAGGTGCAGATAAATTTGCTTTGATATTGGCAGAATATAATTGGGCAGAAGTATTTTTAAAATTTCTGAAATGAGATTGTAAGTGGTGTAGCCAAGTTTTTTTTTAAATTAAAAGTTGGAAATGGAGTAATTACAAACTTTGGAATTTCAATGAGCATTTAAATAAAACTAGAAATGGTGTTCCTTTTTGAAAATTGCATCGATTTGTTAGTTTTTTAGTTTTTTTTTCCAGTTTTAAAAATGATAGCAGATGATGAAGATTTTATTCAAACTTTAAAAGAGAAGGAGGATCAGGAAATAGCTAGGAATAGGTTTACGAATATTATAGATAACCATTTGAATAGGGAAAGACTTACTAATAGAGATAAATTTATGTTAGAAAAAGTAAATACAACTAGAAAATTCTTATTTTAGACGCAGACAAGGGTAATACAACGGTAGCAATGAATAGATGCGACTATATTACAAGAATGAATAACATTGTAGGTGATATTGACACATATGAATTATCAAATAAGGATCCTACTAGCAGATTACAGACAACGAACAATAGTTTGGTTGAGGACCTCTTTAAGTTGAAGATTATCACGCCATTAGAAAGGAACAGATTTAGGACTAATATATCTACAGCACCTAGATTGTATGGGGTGCCTAAAATTCATAAAGAACAATTTTCCTTGAGACCAATTTGTTCTTTTGTAAATTCCCCATCTTATGAACTTTGTAGATATGTTACTAGTATTCTGAAGAAAGTAACTGAGAATTCTAAATACAATGTAAAGGATTCTTTAGAATTTAGAGAAAAGATAAGGAACTTAAAGATACAAGATGATGTAAAACTTATTTTACTTGACGTTGTATCTTTGTTTCCAAGTATTCCAGTAGATAAAGCATTAGATATTATTGAGGGCAAATGGAATATTATAAAAGAATACACGAAAATCGGGAAATACCTTTTCTTGCGCATCTTAAAATTTTGTATAGGAGATAACAGATATTTTAAATATGATAATAGAATATATTTACAACGAAAGGGTCTTCCAATGGGATCTCCAGCTTCTCCGATTGTGGCTGACATAGTAATGTAAGAATTATTAGATTCTTGTATTGAAAAATTAGATGTAAAACCAAAAATAATTACAAAATACGTTGATGATTTGTTCTGTATTATTCACTATAATTCAGTTAATAATATTTTGTCAACATTTAATTCTTTTCATGAAGATATAAAATATACGATAGAAGAAGAATGTAACTTTAAAATTCCCTATTTAGATACATTGATAATGAGAAGGAATAACATCTTAAAAATAGATTGGTATCAAAAACCAACAGCTTCTAGTAGGATTATAAACTACCATTCAAAACACCCCAAGAGAATAGTAACACTGTGCAACAGTGAAAAAAACACAAGAACTTGACTATATAGGTTCGATTGTACTACTAAAAGGTAGTAAAACCCTATACTCGGTTTGTCCAGATTGGTGACCAATTCCTTTTTATGGGCCTCCAAAGTTTCTGAAAAGCAGTATGACCCTCAAAATATGGTATCCTCAGTTTTTGCCCAATATAATACTTGGTGCTACGGCTTATCTATATTTAGCAATAATGTGGCTAATAGTCCACTGAACAAATTCTTTCAACATATTAAGTCAAAAAAATATTTTTTTCCTGGAGTTTTTTTGAAAAAACATAGGAAAAAAATATGGGTTTTACACTTTTTTCAGTATAACTTACAGGGACTGTTAAATTTTTCCTAACAATATTTGGCAAAGCTGAACAACAAGGTAAAGCTGAACAACTCTTCTGAATACACCAATACAATCTGAACGTGTTTAGGCACTCTAAACAGCTCATAAAGACCACTCTGCACCTTAAAAATTGTCGTTTTTTTTAATTTTTAAGATTTTTAATTTTTTTTCAGAGAGATCACTATACATATAAAACTCTTCTCCAAATTCATATGCATCATCATCATTATCATCTGAATCCTCATAGTCCTCGAATAATTCTAGTTCATCGTGGTATTGATCTTCCGGTTTTTCGCCATTTTCTTCAGTCTGACTTGTTTTTTTTATCAAAATCTGCGTCTTCAAATATATTTTTTGCGCGCCAGCAAAAACTGCAATCAAAAAATTACAAAATATTGCTATTTAATGTATGCTTTCACTAAAAACGAACCCCAAACTAAAATTTAGGGGGCGGTAAGGTATCCACTACCTTAATACAAATATTTTTACAAAATTTAAGTATAAATATATTTATTTATTTATTTGTTTTTCTTTAACTTTTTTCACACGTGTTATTCCGATTACTGAAGTTTTTGAATGAATTTTCGAGATAAAACTGTAATTTAAAAATTATCTAGGTAAAAAATATCGCCCCTCTAAAAAAATTATACCTGATCCAAAACTTTAATTGATACATGTTGCATAGTTAAGGAAAACGAAAATTGTAATGCTATTGTTCGCGATCGCAGGAACGATAAAACTTAAAATATTGAAATCAGCAGCACAAGAAATGCAACAATAACAATTACAGTAAAAAACAACTTTAACTCGGCTGTGTCGAATCCTTATACCCCAAATATGTAAAAAAATTAAAAAAAAAATTGCAGGGAGTTTTCGGAGGTGTGGGGGGTTGTTGGTAGTCGGTGAGTTATGTTGGGGGCACCTTCCCCACGCGATAAATGTTTACAAAATTATTTATTATGCTTTTTGCACTTAAGTAATACAATTTAAATTTTATTTGAATTCATTCTTATATCCACGGCCATAAAAAGGGGCGGCCCAAATAGCATTTTAAAATCCTCTGGGCCTACATGCAGGACTTTGAGCTAACTCTGACATAAAAAATGTTTCATTTGTTTAACAAAAATACAACAAAACGTGTAAAAAAAATTGCAATAAAAGTATAGTCTAGCCAAAAACACACATTTTAATGTACACGTTGGTCTTTATGAGCTATTTAGAGTGCTTAAACACGTGCAGATTGTGTTGGTATGTTCAGAAGAGTTGTTCGGCGTTACCTTGGCGCTACACTTTTGCCTAATATTGTTAGCAAAAATTTAACAGGCCCTGTAAGTAATACTGGAAAAAGTGAAAAAAACCATATTTCTTTATTAAGTTTTTTCAAAAAAAATCCCGGAAAAAATATTTTTTTGGCATAAAATGTTGAAAGAATTTGTTCAGTGGACTTTTAGCCACATTATTGCCAAATATAGTTAAGCCGTAGCACCAAGTCTTATTAAGATTTAGGGCAGAAACTAATGATACCATATTTTGAGGGTCCCACTGCTTTTCAGAAACTTTAGAGGCCCATAAAAAGGAATTGGTCACCAATCTGGACAAACCGAGTATAGGGGCTTACTACCTTTTGGTAGTAGAATCGAACCTATATAGCCAAGATCTTGTGTTTTTCAAAAAGTCTTTTTTTGTTGCATAGTGTAATTAATACTGCGAAAAATCTAATTGTCAGAGTATTAAGAATAAGCGATGTAGAATTTCATGAAACTAATATAAGAAAAATTAAGGATATTTTGAAGGATAATAATTACCCAATACATTTAAGCTGCAAACTAATAACACAATTTAAAAACCGGAATAATGTTAATACGATAAGGGTTGCGGAACCCAAAATTTATAAATCTTTAACTTATGTTCCTCTTATATCTGAAAGATTAGAAAAATCCAAAATTTTCGATGATAAGAAATACTTAGTAGCACATAGAACATATAACACATTAGGTTCACTATTTAGCAAGACAAAAGATAAAATAAGTAAATTTGATATGTCCAATTTAGTTTATAAGATACAATGTAGGGGTAATGACACAGAAAATTGCACTAAAGTATACGTAGGTACCACAAAGAATAAACTGAAAACTAGAATAGCAGGTCATAAATCCGATCAAAAATACAATAAAACCACTTCTACGCAAAAAACAGCATTATCATTACACTGCAGCAACTCCAATCATTATCCAGATTTTGATAACACATCAATTTTAAACACAGAAAGCAATTATAAACGAAGATATACATTAGAAATGTTACAGATCATAAAAGTACCATCAACACAAAGGATTAAGTATAAAACAGACACATCCAATATTGCACAGAATTACAGACATTTAGTCAATAGGAAATAATAAAATTATTATAGTTCTCATTTAGATTTTAAGAAACTATTAATTTAAAATTGTTTGCTATATTATGATATTTCAATTATGTATACTTTGTTTTCTGGGTTAATTTTCAATTTGACATTAGAAAATATTTTATTTCCCGCCTTTTTTGTAATTATTATTTTTAAGTTTTTTAATTATAAAAAATTTTCCCTGAAGAAGTCTTCCAATGCGAAGACGAAATATTGGAAATAAATAATTATTATTATAAAATAAAGGATCTTTAGCTCAATAAAACAAAAAACAAAAAAAAAATTTATTTAATTTTTTTATACAAAACGTATTAATAAATTCATACCTATTACTAAAAAAAAAATTGCCTTTGCTTGCAAAGGGATTGAAAAATATAATTAGAAAATAAAAATGGATCAAATTAACAAAATAAAATTGTTCGATTTAATAATTATTTTTATTGTTCGATTTAATACCTTATAAGGTATAACAATTGAAGGGCTTATTGTAAAAACTTGATAAGCCACATTTTAATTTTTGCTAGATTTTGCCTTTAAAGTTTTGATTTAATGTTGAAAGTAGGACTTTTGTACTCTTTATACTTGTTATAAATGTGTTTGCTAGACTTTTATAAAATATTCATCAAAATATTACTAGAGAAGAGCTAAAACCAGCAATCAAAAAAAGGTGGCTTATTAAGTTTTTACACTTGGCCCTTCAATTGAATTTCACATAAATCCAACATATGGTAAGTTTACAAATTTGCTAGTATATAAATGTTAGTAGTTTTTATTACAACTTTTTGCCGAATTTGTTTGTTTAACTTGTCGAAAAACTTTTCAAGTTGTGTCCTATAAAATGAACTTAGTAAACTTGTTTTTCTCCCTGCAAAGTGAATACGTCTAATGCGCTTGTTTTATTTTTTGATGCAGTTTAAAGTTTTAGTCTTTTCAAAGTGTTTAATATTTGAGTTTTATTTTTCAATAGATAAGATTTAATAATCGTCCATTTAAACATCATAAAACTTACTGCAAATTCTTCATTTAATCATATAAATGTTAAAATTTGTTAACAAAAAATATATATTTCATTTATATAACACAAAACCACCCACTAATTTTTACATTTCCTTTTCCTTTTCCTTTCATTTCATTTACCATACACCAGCTTTAACTATTGTTTAATATTATGTATATTGTATATTGATATAATACCCATAAACCGCTAATTACTCCACATCTAATGATTTTGCCAATTGAATTAAAGCTGGTTTATCCACTTTTCCACATGACGTCAATGGAAATTTATCAATAATATTAACGAGGCGTATTATACATGGTACATTGCATTCTAAATGATTTTGTAGTAAATTTATAATTTCAACTTTCAACGTCTCATCCTGCTGCTCCATCAGATGATGATGATGGTGCCGCTGTTGTGATTGTTTAACTACATACAAAGCTCCTTTATCCTCTAAATCAGTATGTAAAGAACGATAACCCACTAATATGGCAGCGAAAATAGTGGAAAGCGAACAAACTAATTTTTCCACTTCACTGGGTATTAACTGGAATTGATTTTTAAAATAAAAAACTTAAAATAAAATGAAATGGTTAAAAAAAGGCATTAAATTAACACTTAAGTCATTCCAAAATTTTTGATACGGTTTTCGAATATGTTACAATGTTATATGTGCTGTATTATGTTTTTTAAAATTCGGTGTAGTTCGCGGTGAAAAGCTGCCCAAACTTCGATATTTTTATCAAAACTGACAAGGTGAGTATCCCGATAGGTTATCTCCGATCTTAATAAAATTTGGATATGTGATTAAATAAAGAAAAATAAAGGACCCATGTTTTTTTAGAGGCTCAATCTCATGTTTAGAGGTTAAAAAGTGAGGTGCAAAATTGAAATTTTTTTCGCTTTTTCGGCTTATTTTGACTTGTTTCAGAGATATTTTAGACAAAAGGGGTACTAAATGAAAGATCTTTTGAGGACGCATTTACTGGTATACGAATCATGTCCAATTACTTTCAAATTTTTTATTATTCAAACAAATCTGTTTTAAGTGAAATTTAAACAGACGTTTTGTTAAAAAATTATAGTTGGATTAAGCTAAAAAAAATATGGATTAAGTTAAAAAATATATGTATGTATATTAGGCCGGGTCGATTTGTATGGAGGCAAAAAAATTGCTCAACGTTCAAGCAAAATCGTATTCTAGGGATCAAAATCAGAAACTTTGCCGAAGGAACCATACGTCTAAAACGAATTCTGATGTCCCGACTTTTGACCCGTAGTTTAAAATTTTGAAAAATCCCACTTTGACCCATTTAGAGTGCCCCAATCGAATCCAACCCAATCAAATATAATTTATACATTAATCTGCTAGATCGTCTTCCGGAGAAGAAATAGAGACCCTAATCTTGGAAAGACTCCTCCTACTTTCTGAAATATCTCTATCCCGAGATTTGCACATTTTGCTATAAAAACACGACTAAAAAGGCCCTCTTTCAACTTAAAAATTAACCCCTTAACGGTCACCTAGAATGATGTTTTATGCATTAATCTGCTAGCGTGTCTCCCGGAGAAGAAGTAGCTCCCATAATCTTGGAGAGATTCCTCCTACTTTCTGAAATATCAAAGTGGGCTTTTTCAAAATTTTACCCTACGTGTCAAAAGTCGGGACATCAGAATTCGTTTTAGAGGTATGGTTCCTTCGGCAAAGTTTCTTATTTTGATCCCTAGAATACCATTCTCCTTGAACGTTGAGCGATTTTTAAATCGACCCGCCCTAATGTATATGTATACACGGAGAAATAAAGTGAAAACCGAATTGAAAAGTGTATATTAATGGTAACAACTTATAAGTCCAGTTAATACGACGATATTCATATTAGATGTCTGAATATTATGGGTGTAGCAACTAAAATTCAATTGAATTAACAGAACATTGTTGTGAAAACTAATGCTCAGTTTTACCAACCGACTGAAAGCGTTATAACCGAACTTGAGTAGTTGTAACCGAATTTTAGTTGGCAAATAGTTAAATTTTTCTCTGTGTAATAATGCCTACTAAATTTAATCGAGAGGATGTCTGAGCTTTTCGCGACAGTCGTATTTGTTCATCTCATATGCGACTTTTTCCGATGAACTTTTCTGCCTATATTTTAATGAAATGGCAACCATAGCACATTAAATAGGCTATATTGGTATTAAAATTGTTGTTTTCTCGAGCATATCAAAAAATTTGAATTTCTTTGTTTCAGAATTCATTCCATGCAAAAATGTATTAACTTTGGCCCCAACTTTCAACCCTTAAACGTGAGATTGGGCCGCAAAAAAAAATATGTGTTCCTTATTTTTTTTTTTTTTGTTATCTCATATCCAAATTTTATTAATATCGGAGAGAACCGAATGTGATACCCCCCTTGTGAGATAAATACTCCAAATATAAACTGCTGCAATTTTTAAAGTTTTTATCAGATTTTTTATAAATCTTATCCCCTATGAAAGATTGGGCCTTCTATTTTTTGATATTTATATAAGACAAATTATTCGTCTTGAATATAGTGCAAAATCGTGTTTTTGCATGTTTAGTTGAGAATATAACAAAAACTTGATGACACGCAGAAGCTCTGAATTTTTATTCGGATTCAGAGTGCCAAAGGCCATTTCAAAAGTAGAATCTAAGCTATCTTAAATCCGCGATACAATTCGAACTACACCGAATTTCGAAAAACTCAATACAGCACACCCAAGATGCACCCCTAGAAAATAAAGATTGACATGTTTTATGATGATCCTAAAATATTCTATCCCTAGCGAAAACATCAATGAGCTAAATAGCTTTTAAAAAGACCCCAAAATACTTAACTTACAGTGGATTAAAAATTAGTTACCGCATATTTTGTGAAAAATGTTATCATATATAAAAACTATTTCTAAGTTCTAAGATTGTGATTTAAAAATTTTTTTCAAAAAAAGCTTCTCGACTCAAGATAACATTTTTATGTAATTTTTTTCATGTTTTTAGAGAAATTTTTATAAAAATTTCATTTTGAATTTATATTTTTAATATCCTCCAAAATCTTTACAATCCGCTAATAATTTTAATATAATAATGTTTCTTAACGTTTTCCGGACTCTCTAAGGATTCCTTTAGTTTTTACCCTTACACTCATAAAAAAAGCTCGTACAATTAGTTGAAAATTTGGCTACAACAACAGAAAAAAGTACATGAACATTGCGCCAACAGAATTTTAAATTTTTTGAGAATCGTATTCTGCTAAATTTAGGTGACCTGAATTTTATAAGAACTAAGTTTTGGGTTGACAGTTGTAATTCATTAACTAAGAATTTAGTTAATCAATAAAATTTTTAAGCTAAATCAAAACAAAATTTTTGCTAAAATGTTCAGGAAATTTTAAAAAAAAATTTGAAAAAATAACGCCATACAAGTGAGACTGATAACATAGGCATAAAAAACATAAATTTTAAACTAATTGTGGTTTAAATTAACTAGCAAAATTTGTAAATTTGAGAACCACGAAACTAAATTTTTTCTTATGGTGAAACAAGATAACTAAGAACCTTAGCTAAATAACTACGTTTAAGCAGCAGTGTTTTAACGGACTTTTGAACTAATTATTTTTATGAGAGTAGCTTATTATACGAATAATGTCTTGTATTAAACATGCCAAACTGTTTAATATTTCATAAAATATTTCCAAAGCAAATTAAAATTTTGAAAAAGTGCTGAAGCGCTATTTTGGAAGCATACGAAATCCAGGTTATTTTTTGCTGGGTATGCATGCATAGTTTATATTACAAATATGTACCACAATACAAGTAAGGTTAGCAATATTAATAGTGGATTTCGAAACCTTTTTTACTATATATTTAAAATTAAAAATGGAAAAGACTCATTCCATATAAAACAAATCAAAAAATATCCAACCCCATTAAATTCTAACTAAACTTGGTATAAAATTAAAGTGCCATATAGATATGTCATCATACATGTTTTGAGTTGTTAGCTCTAACGGTTGTTAAAATATCGCGTTTTCAAATATAAAAAAATAAAAAAAATCGATAATTTGACAATTGTAGCCGTAGTCGTCCATATATTTTTAACGGTTAGAGCTATGTGGTTCACTGATACCTAATTTTACAGATAATTTTACACTGTTGTCGTGCTTTAAATAAAATAAGCGAAAACATTTTTTAAAGGTAAACACGCATATTTTTTCAAACTCCGCGGTTTAAAACTCTGTATTTCAAAAAACAGTTTTTTTTTTAATTTTAAAAAAATTGCCAAATTAATATGTGAAGCTCTTACGCTATTCAAAGTTATGGAAAAAAATCTATAAAAATACACTTAATATAGTAGAAAAAAGATTTACATAACAAAATAATGTATTTAAAAAAATAAAAAGTTTAGCAAAAGTGATTAACATAAGTGGGCCAACATAATTCCCCATATCTGTTAAGCGGTTTAAGCTATAAAAGTCACCTCATTTTAAAGGTACTCACTTCTTGACGGTACTATACTTTTTTTTCAAAATCCGTGGTTAAAATCGCTGGATTTCTAAATTTTATAAAAAAAAATATACTTATGTTAATTATAAATTATTCTTCTATACCGTCAACAAATCCCTATATACTCCTGAATGTTTCTGAGTTATCGGCTTTTTAGTAAAATTTTTCAACATTTGTATTCATAAGTCAGGATACTATAACATCTCCACGTTGGGGTTTGGACACGGCATAGGAAACTAATTTTTATTTAACATATATTTTTTAAAAATTTTAAAAAACAGTTTTTTTAAATAAAGTTTCTTGAACCGCGGTTTTTGAAAGCAATGCATTTTGCCGTGGAGAAATTAGTAATATGTGTGCACTAGTAAAACGACAATATAAGTAGCTTTAAGATGAGGAAGCAATGTCTATCGCAGCTTAAGCCGTTAAAAAGATATACAATATTATGTACCAATACTTTTTTTAAATTTTCGAATATTTTGAAATCAGAAGGGGTGGAGGAACTCGATTAGTTTATTTTATATGTTTGTGTTTAATTTTTTTAAAAACCATCAGAGAGGCTGGTTTTTATAATTTTTTAATGCATAATAATAGAATTCTTTAATCCTTCTAATATTTGACAAAATGTTCCACAAAAGTTGCAAAAGCTAATATTTAATTAAAAAAAAATTTTGTTTTTGGAGGTTTTTTAAAAACGGGTTCACTTATGTGATGTTATCGCTAGAGTCAAAATATTTTACAAATAACACTGTGGAACAAATTCAGGTTAGCAAAAGTTAGTCCGATTCTGAGAGTGAGGCGTTCGTTTATGTTAGTTCGAATTGTTTTTTAATCGACCTTCGAACTTTGCAGTCAAATGCCAATTTTCAGCATATTGTTTATATGGTTTTTTGGCTATAACTCGTCGACTAATTGATATTTTTTCAATATGTAAAAGCCAAATTATTGCTAGAGACCTGTCCAATAATTAAATTTTTTTAAAAAATTGGTTTAGAAAATTTTTGTGGTTCTTATGAAGCAAAATGTTGGAAAAAAACAATATGCTGAAAATCGGCATTTGACTGCAAAGTTCGAAGGTCGATTAAAAAACAATTCGAACTAACATAAACAAACGCCGCGATACGGGTCTTCTAATTTAGCCTCTATTTTCACCCCTCACTCTCAGAATCGACCTAACTTTTGCTAACCTGAATTTGTTCCACAGTGTAATCATAAAACTTGTTAATCTTTACTTTCAAGTGGGTGCATCATACACTTTTTCCGCGGCACTCTGCAGCACATACATCATGGGAACGTTAAACATCGATGTGCTTACTTTCAATTAAATCCAAACATATCGTACATCTATTTTATATCGAAATTTTTTGAAATAACACACTTACTATAACTCCTTTGCCTCTAACTAAATCCTTATAACGGGCTAAAACATGTAAGGCATTATTATCATCGATGAAACCATAATCACCAGTGTTGAGAAAACCATCGGTATAGTAAATTTTACTGTGATCAATTTTATGATAACCCAAAAAAGGCATGGGTAATCTAAAACATAGCTGGCCATTGGTATTAGTCAACACAGGTTTTAAATTATCATCTAGTATTTTTAATTCTACTCCCGGTGCTATAAAACCACCATTAATTTGTTTATCACATGAAGTTATACCCGCTAATTCAGTCATTCCATAACAACGCATTATTGTAACCTTTGGAGCTAATTTTAAAGCCATAGCAATAATAATTTGTCCCGGATCTTCTCCACCCAAATAAATGGCTTTTAAGGATTTTAAAGCTTCCATATCGTGAGATTCAATTGATAATATTACTTCTTTAAATACCGAAGGAGGACTAAAAAAATGTGAAACGTGACCATTTCTAACAATTTCTTGACCATATTTTCCTGTAGGAAATCCACTTGCATAAACTCTCTTAATGCCCATTAGCAAAGACTGTAACATTAAAAGCACTTGACTTATCCATCTGATGGGACTTAAAGAAAAAATTATAGATTCTTGCTCCAGTATAGTAGATCCATTAGGTTGCAACCAAAAGGCTTTAACACCATGTAACATTTGCGAATGACTTAATGCTACAGCTTTGGGTAAACCTGTGGAACCAGATGTAAATAATAAAAATGCTGTTAGTTTTTGTGGATCACCCAAATTTGGTAGTTGAAAGTTGCTGATGGCAGTTGCTGATGGATGTTTTAAGAAGACATTATCTACAGTGACCCCATGTTTTCCATCTATAGATATTTTATATCTGAGTGAAGGCAGATTTAGATCATTTAATACTTCCAAAATTGTAGTCTTATATTTCTCTTCATACAGCATTACGGTAGGAGAAAGTAGTTCCAAAGTGTATTTGGCTTGATCTAAAAAATATAAATTTCATAGAAAATAAAAAAAAGAATATTTTTAGAATATTTTTATTGTTGTTGTTGGTACTTGTATGGAGTCCCCAAGGACTCTAAGTTTCACATATATTAATCTTTATAAAATTTTGTTGAACGCATATTTTTTACACTTTTTTATGCCGTTGTTTTTACCCCCTAAACATTTGAGATGTCACAAAAAATATGAGGACCACCTTAAATTAAGATTCTGTGTCACATATCCAAGTTTTATCTAAATCGGAGTGTAAGGGATGGGAGTATTCACCTTAACCGCCAGCTAAAACCCCTTTGGCTAGATATTTGAAATTCAAAATGTAAAAATGCGTTTAGGGTATCCCCATAAACGGCCTGGCCAAAATTTTAATTCAATTATGTATGTGGGTTCCTCCTTTCGCTTAGTTATCCCCTTAGACAGTTAAGAAGTAGTGAAGAAGATTTCTTTACCAGCGAAGACCGAGGTGCAGAACTCTTGGCCAGAAACTTTGCAACAATAGCGGATAAAAAGGAAAAAAGTTTAACCTTGACGGCCTAGCGAGGAGCTTGAAATTTTGTATGAGGGTTCCAAATCTTACACTAAAAGTTACACAAAATAATAATTTTTATCCAGTGGAAAATATTTTGTTATCCATTTAAAGGCTTTATAATCTTGAAGTCATAATTTAAATGAAGTTCCATTTTTCCTTTTTGTCCCCCGGCCAATAAGGGTTAAATATTTTTTGAATAAAAATAAATATAATTATAGTCTTATAAAATGTAAGTGATATTTTTTAGAAAATTATGAAATGTGTTATTCAGTAAATTTCCTAGAGGGTGTTTTTGGCCAAAAGTGTAAACATTAACTCTATAGAGATCAAGTCACATAAAATAATTATTTTAATTAAAATTGAGATTTTTTCTTTATCAATTTAAAAGTCTTAAAATCTTGTATTCATAATTAAAATTAAGTATCATAGGCCTGCTTTGTCCCCAAGCCACTAACAGTCAAAGATTTTTTAAATAACACTAAAGATAATTATAGTCTCATCACTTTGATGAAAACTTTCAAATTTTGTTAAATTTTTGACAAAATCAGATATTTTCATAAAATGTCCTGGAAAGCAGTTGATCCAAATGCAAACTCGAATTATCATTTTTTAAATTTTTTTTTTTTTTCTGTAATAACAACGATTATATTATAAAAATAGCAATCTACATCTGCAAATTAGGCGTTTTAAAAAATCTGTAAAATTTATTTTAAAAAAAGACATTTCAGCATTTTTTTCAAATTTGTGGGTAATTTTGTATTCTTGGCTAAAGTGGGTTAATGATATCCGATGAAGTCAGAATTCCATATCTGACTAATTTTGAGTATATTAAATGAATAAATGAAATTAAAAGAAACTTTTTTCGAAATTCAAAAGTTTGGAAATTTTTAATAATAATACAGAATTTTTTCAAAATCGGCCATTTTCGGCGTCTTGGATTAACGTTTTCGAAAAAAAAAAAATGATTTCTTCACTTTGCAACCACTTTAAATAAAACTGGGGTGTATATATACACCATTATATCATTATATTATTATATATATATTGTTATATCATTATAATGACAAATCTAGTTTTAAGGGACACCCTTATGTATATCTTACCTCTTTGAAAAGTTGTTTCAAAATAATTTACAGCAGCTCCCAGCATTAAGGCACCCATTGTCAAGCAACTGATTTTACTATTAGCCATTGAATACATGACGATAATATCACCCTTCTTTATACCCAATCTTTGAAAATTCATAGCCACTGTTATAGAATCCTGTTTTAGGTCCCTCATAGTTTTAGTTATGCCCGCATCGAATTGGCATTCTATGATCTTTTCACTGGGAACTTTATTAAAATTTTCCATAAAAATTTCACCTATAAAGTGCTTTACATAATTGATATGAGGATAATTTAACGATTTCCATATTTTTAATTCCGTATTGTATTTTATATTCATTTTAAAACCATGTATTTTGTTCGAATGATCAGTAATAAATAGTATTAAATTTCTACTGTAGATTTTATTTAAACTTATTTGTTGTTAAGTTAATGTAAAAGCAATTTTCCTTTTATACTTTGGAACGTTAGTTATAATCTAAATATTATTTTAATTTTAAAATTGTTAATAATTTGAATATTAACATGCAACACTAAAGGCGTTCAGAAAAATGGAAGTGAGTTCTAAAGTCAACGACTGCCCTAATTTGGTTCCTTTGTATATAAAAACATTTAATATGAAGTTTGTTGTCGATTGGATAAATAAAAGTCGAGGCGGAAATCGATTGAAAATTGAAACTGTGTTTTGTATGGGATAAAAATTACTTTTTTTTCAGTTTTTGCACAAAAATTTAAATGTCGTAATAGTTTTTACCCTATTATTATTAATCGATATATAGACAAAATGTTGTTTTTAAATAGGCATAAAAATCCAAAATCGTTTAAAAACTACCCCAGTAATAAAATGTGCACTAGATCACTAATGTGCCAAATACCACTTGACCAACAAATTCAAGCACATATCCTATGCATTTTCGAAATTAATAACTGCAACATAATTTTTTTATTTAATGGACTCATTAATTATGATATACGAAATATATTTTTTTTAAGATGTCGTTAACCTGTCAAACCTGTAGAACAACAACTTGGAGAAATCCGAATAGGAAGGTAACATTTGCGGATTTTGTTAACACATTTTTCACTATTCAACAAAATATTTATTAATAGATGTAAACTTAAATGAAGAAGTTAGTAGAAAAATTAGTAAAACGTCCTGTAAATCAGGCTTACTATTTTTCAGCAAATTTTTTGCTATAAATTATGTTTTCATCTAATATTTTAGTTTTACTTATTTAGCACTTAATTGTTTTGAACTAATATCTTACTAATATGTTACTAATGTCTTAATTGTGCTAACATTAATAATGTGGACGACAACCAGATTGAAATATATACGCAGAATGAATGAGATGTAACAGCATGTCAAGTTTTAGTAGAGACGAGAAAAATGATACTAAAAAGAACAACTCTAAGGTATATAAAAAAACTCTAAGACATATAAAAAAAATCAACCATGGAAGATTTTTATACCTATTTCTGTATTTGGTTATTACGAACTTTAGTCGGTTGGCACAACTTAACATAAGTTTTCACAACAAAGTTCAGTTAGTTCAACTGAATTTCAGTTGCTACACCCAAAATATTTAGAAACCTAATGCTAATACCGTTTTACTAGCTGAATATATAAGTTGTTGTATTTTAAATACACTTTTCAATTAGAAAATGTACTTTTACTTTTAGATTTTTTGGAAAAAATACTTATTTTAGGAACAATCACCTTTTTGTTAAAATGTACTTTTTTTGCAACAAAAGAGGCATTTTTCGAAAAATTTAGCACTTTTTCCACTTTTTGGAACTCTCCGTTGGAATATCAAAAAACCCCGTCTTAGTGGAGGTCACCTTCTCAAGAGGAGCCTATATACAAATTATCAAGTTCCTAGGTCCAGGGGTCTAGGCTGAACGATGTTAAGTCAGTGACTCAAGCAGTGACTCACCCCATTTCTTTATAATAAAGATAAAACAACAAAATGTTTAAAAGTAGCTAATTCCGATTTTAAATATTTTATGGCAACAAATTAGTCTTGTTATTATCAACAAATTAGACTTGTTATTATCCAGTTCTGCGAAATCCGCAAAATAAAATCGGGAGAGTTATAAAATTTTTTATTTTCGTTCCCTAAAATGTATTTAACAATTCTATTAAGTTAAAATCCCAATTTTTTCGATTTTGTTGAAGAAAATTTATTAAACAGTGGACATTAGAGTGAGGTAAGTTTCTAAAAATAGAACTGTTGTGTTGTTGGAGTTGTACTTCTCAGATTATGTATGCAAGAACAAAAACACCGTGTATTGAATAAAACTAGTTTTAATCACAACAAAACTCGACCTGACGATAGATCAATGGGCTAAAGCGCTCTGTCTAACGTGTAGTGCGAGTGCACGTGGCATTAGAAATCAGTTTATCCATAACAAGTTCAGTGACTGCACAGAAAATTTCATATAGACGCAATCGAACAAATAAAAACATAAAAAATATTACATTATTCAAAAAATGATTTTATGATTTTTAGAAAATACACTCATTCTTCTCTACCACGCCTTCTCAATTAAAACTCGAAATTGGAGATTTTAAAAATTCCCAAAAATATTGTCCGTTTTTTACGTCACCTTGGAACAGGTTAACGACATCATAAAAAAAATAATTTCATATCTCACAATTTATGTGTCCATTAAATAAAAAAATTGTGTTGGAGTAATTAATTTTAGAAACGTTTAAGCGTGTGTTCTTTTACTTTTTATTACTGGGCTAGTTCTTTGAATTTTTATACAGTTTTAAAAATATTATCTTAGCTTTATATCGATTTATTTATCATGTGGGATAAAAACTATTATGACATTTTTTTTTCTTTTTTTTAACTGTAAAAATTTAATTGTTTTTCATGCAAACACAGTTCAAATTTCCAATAAATTTCCGCCTCGACTTTTCTTTATCCACTCGCCACCAAACTTTATATTAAATGTTTTTAGGAACAATGGAACCAAATTAGCCCATAAAACTTCTTTTGAAAAATGGCCATATTACGTTGAATGCCTCTAATGCAACACGCATGCATAGTTAAGTTATTGCATGCTAATTTTTTCATTATTGTCTACCGATAAATACTTTTAATCATCTGTTACACCATTCAATGCAAGTTTTGACACATGAGAAAATTCATTTCAAGATTCTAAAGGAAGTGTTAAGAAATTTATAGCATATTATTAAAGAGTTAAATATTTTGTAAATATTTTAGAAATTATATCTACACATGTGAAACTATGATTTTTGATAAGCATGTTTGTGAATAGAGTTGCCACCTAATTGAAAAATATGATGCTAAAACAGGCTGGCAACATGTTTTGTAAAATATAAAAAATATAGTAGTACTTTTTTTATTTCTCAGAGTAGGGGAGAGTGCTGTACCATGAAGCGGTTGTTTAATTTGTCACTACCTTTCGAAAGTTTTATAAAAAAATGTTCTTCCACAAGGTGTTTCATTTCTCCTTTAGCACATGTTTAGCTTACATTTTCGTCTATTAAGGCTGTAATTGTTATCGGCAAGGGTAACGCTATTTTCTTTTATTTCAGCAACGGTATTTTAGGGGTTCCGCTATTTAAGTTATTTCGGTAACTGCTTTTTAGGGTTAACTGTATTTTACTCATATCGGTAACGGTATTTTAGCGGTAACGGTATTATATTTATTTCAATAACATCATTTTTTTTTTACGCAATCTTAACAGAAATTTATTTAAAAAATTTTTCATTTTTGTTTCCAAAGAACAATATCGAAATTTGATCGAAATCAGTAGGCAACCATAAGGAAACCCTTGTTTAATAGTTTTAATATCTAAAAAATCTAGACTACTTTTTTATGAAAGTTCCGCCATTAAAAATGCCTTCTGTTGTAAAGCACAACGATCGATTTTACCACAAGTAGTCAATGGAAAATCATTCACAACATAAATGTTATGAATCAGTAATAGTTCATCATACGACAATTCTTCTTTTAAAATCTCGCGAATCCTGCGTGAAACGTCGTTTTGGCTTAGGTTCACTCCAGACTTTAAGGCCACAAACAAAGCAGCAATTTCATTGGTTTCATTTGGACAACGATGATATCCCACCAAACGAGTTGTATATATTTCGGGAATTCTTAAAGTCAAAGATTCAACAAGGGTAGGAATTAACTGAAATTAAAAAATAAATTAATTTTTGAGTTTCACATAAACGCTTAACTTACGGTAATATTTTCATATCTTATTAAATCCTTATATCTGGCTAATAAATGGAGAATTTTGTGGTCGTCAAAATAACCATAATCACCATTTAAAAAGAAATCATTTTGTAGAATATATTTGCTATTATCTAAACCCTTATAGCCGATAAAAGGATAAGGAGTTTTTAGTGCTATTTGACCCTTTTGATTAGGTCCCAGTGGTTTTAAGTTATCATCTAATATTTGCATTTCAAAACCACGTATTAACTGGCCCCCACTCATTTTTTCATCACTTGTGATGACACAAGAAACCTCCGACATACCGTAAGTATAAAATAATTTACTATTTATGGCATATTTTCTAGTTAAATTTGTTATAAGCAAGGAAGGAGGTTCTCCTCCAAGTTGAATGTGTTTCAAAGACTTTAAACTTTCAAAATCATTTTCTTCAAGTTGTAGTAAAACATCATAAAAGAAGGAAGGAACACCAAAGAAATGACTAGGTTTCGTTTCCCGTATAATGTTCAAACCATACAAACCAGTGGCCGCTCGATTGGAACAAATACGTTTTATACCTAATATAGCGGATTGCAATAATAGAACATATTGACTTATCCAGCGTAATGGGCTTAATGACATCAATACGGAATGTTTAGTAAGAGGTTCATAATTCCAAGAATTGTCCCACCATATATAGACACTATTCAGCACCAGACTGTGAGTAAGTTGGGCTACTTTTGGAAGGCCAGTAGATCCAGATGTTAAAACCAAGAAAGCTACTTCTAATTGAGGATTTTCTATGGATATGGCTTTAAATTTATCAAAATCTATAATGTCATTTGTTGCTAAAAGTTCACTTGAGACATTAGGAACCTCTGAACTATCAACGGAATAAATGTGTTTTAACATTTTAGGTTTCTGGCGTTTCAATGACAGCATCAAATTGTCACGGAAATTCTCTTCATATAAAATCATAGCAGGTTTTATAATTTCAAACATACGATCAATATTTTCTAAAAATTAAAAAATTCTGATTAAGTAAAAACTAAAAATTTCTTAAAATATAAATAAATGTAGATTCACCCTACTGGAGTACTCTACGCAACACAGAGACAATTTTCGT
Organism: Delia radicum; assembly: GCA_021234595.1. Classification (NCBI taxonomy): domain Eukaryota; kingdom Metazoa; phylum Arthropoda; class Insecta; order Diptera; family Anthomyiidae; genus Delia; species Delia radicum. The sequence goes on along the minus strand of CM037852.1, from coordinate 185,716,235 downwards.
GGACGAGTTTTAATGAACTTTTTCACAAACTAATGAAGTTTTTTTTCACCAAGTGAATAAAAAATTTCTAAAACCTAAGCTTTATAGTTTTTAGGAAACCGGTTTTATTGAAACTTTTTCATTAAGCGTATGAAAAGTTCTTGTTTTTTTAAATCCAATATGTAGCGCATCCCGATTCGTTCTATCCGATTTTAATGATATTCTGATATGTGATAGAGAAAAAATAAGGGACACATATTTTTTTTTAGAGACCCAATCTCTAAAGTTAATACATTTTTGTATGAAAACATGTCTGAAACTAAGGAAATTCAGATTTTGTTTACCGCAGTTTTAGTGTACTCGAGAAAACAATATTATTGATACCATATTGCGTATGTAGTGTATTAGGGTTGCCATTTATTTGAAATATTAAAACCGAACAATTACGAATGTCGGAAAAAGCTCAGACGCCCTTCGATTAAATTTTTTAGGCATTAATATAATAATTACATAATAATTTAATTCTTTAACAAACCGCAAGATTTAATACCACTAATGCCCGTAATTTCAAGCAATATTTACCTACCGGTGCTTAGATACCTACCCGATTTTGTTCGTGTATACGGGTAGATATCTAAGCACCGGTAGGTTTCTATTGCTTGAAATTACGGGCATTAAAATACATTTTTTTATCCATTAATGTCTGACCCCCTTATTACATTGGACAATTTCGATATAATTTCACACATTCAATATGTAAGGTTTTAGAAGTTATTTGGTATATATATATTTTTTTTGCAGACCTTTGAACCGATAATTATTTCCCGGGAAGGGGGTGAAATTTTACACCGACATTTTCCGACATTACCAGCATGTGAAAATCAATTAGATGCACCTCTTACCTGTCTTTAGCTATATTTTTCTTAAGATGGAAGGATGACCAGGAACGGGTTAATAACAAGAAGCTATCGGACATATTTAATATACCAGTTAATGCGTCTACATAAGCTGTTTCATTTTGTACCCTATTTGTCTAAAATTTCTCTGAAAAATTCGAAATAAGTAGAAAAAACTAAAAATGAGTGGGATAACACTCAAAGGAAAAGCTTAATCATAATTTGGACATGTTTCATAAATTATCGTTCAATGAAACGTTTCATAGTATTTATGAAACATTTAGTAATAAACAAAATCAATTTCATCATATTTATGAAATATTTCACTATAGCTATGAAGCATATTTTGTATTATTAAGATGTCATTACCCAGCCAGAAAAATACGAACTGCAAAGCGTTGGCCCAGTGCTTTTAACGGTGGTACTTGCGTTGGATTCCAGAAGATTCAAGTGCTTTGCCAACCCCAAAGTGATAATACTGGGCTGGGCTTTGCCCAAAACACTCGTTAAACGAAATTTCCAACGTTGGCGAAAAACTGGCAAAACCTAATAATATGTGATCTAAAAATCGATTTTCCAAAATAAAATTAAAAAAAATTAATTTAAAAATGTTTTTATCCCGCCGGGAATGGAACCCTGGCCGCCATATTGCCAGTCGAGAGCTTTACCCACTGAACTAACGAGGCACAAAATACTTGATAGCTTAAAACGTAAACAAGTGATAACAGGTGGCTAACTGTTGGCTTTGCTAGTTTGCCAATAACGTTTGTTGGAATTAACTTGCCAACGCTGGAAAATAAAGTTGGTCTAAAAAAAATTTTCCACAAACATAAAAAAGCACAATTTTAATATTTTTTTAACAAAGTTTAGTAAATTTTTTAAAATCAATGCTTTAAAAGCTAGTTTTAATAACGTTGGCAAAGCGTTCTAAATCACGACTTTGCCAGTGCCTTAATTTCTTGACTGTTGTAAATTGTATAAATCAAATACCGGCAAAGCACATTTTGCCAACTTTGGGAAAGCGTTGTTAATAAGCAATTTGCCAGTGCTTTACTTTTAATTTCTGCCAATGGTACTTAAAACAAAGGTCATTACCAGTGCTTGATTTTTCTGACCATTGGCAATTTCTGGCTGGGTATTTTTGTGTGGAAAAAATGTATAGTGACCATGAAATCGTCATTATAATTCTTGTTGTTTATGAAATGTCTCATAAATATTTATGATATTGTTACATTGGACGAAAATTTATGAAACTTTTTCTTGGTTTTCTCTGGGTGCATTTTTCAATTTTTAAACCCTAAACATGAGATTGGGTAGCTAAAAAAAATGCGTATCTCTTATTTTTCCCCCCTTTTCACATACTCAAATTTCCTTAAGACCGAAGAGAATCCTTTGGGAGACTCCCTTTGTTAGAGTAAACCAGTAATTTTAATTTATCTAAAACGTACCATTTTCAAATTCCACTTCAAAATAATTAACTATAGCTCCCATTAGGAAAGCACCAAATGTCAATACTGATGTCAAATAATTATAACCGGAAAATAATATTATAACATCTCCCTTTTCCATACCCAAACGTTGTAAATTTATTGCCACTTTAATCGCTTCCTCATAAATATCTTTAACTTGTTTCTCTCTCCGTACATCGAAATGATATTCCAAAACTCTTGTGGGCTCCATCGATCTCATTGATTGTAAAAAAGCTTCACCTACCGAACGATTTGTTACATCTTTAAAGGGATAATTTATAGATTTCCAGGTTTTTGTATTTGAATTATAGTCAATTTTTAAAAATTCTTTAGACATTTTTTTTTTTTTCTTTCTGGCCGGAAGAAATTAACTGATTGAGATCTTGAGATCAGTAATCACTTATATTTAAATGAAATAACAGTTTATAAAATTGTTTATTATTTAGTTTTATTTGTTTTTAATAACATTTATTATTAATGTTTTAACAGCTGTTATTACAAATATTTATAGGCTATTTTGCGGATGTAAAAATCAATAGAGTCAAGTATTATAATTTGCAATTGCAAAAAACGTAATCGTAACAGTATTTAACTTTTCAAATTATTTGTGAAAATTTTAGAATTTAGTCAATAAAAAATAATTTCTACTTAAAATAGCCTTTAGATAACAACGTCAGTAAAAATTATTTTTTTCAAAATTTTTTTATATTACTTGAATAACCTTTAGCGTATATCCCAGCAAAAAAATAGTGCTTACCCAGAAGCATTTCTGGAATGCATTATTTGACTACCGAGCGCTTCCGAAGCAATGCCAGAAAGCATGATTATTGTTCACGGTGTTTCACTAGGTATGTCTCTTTTAAGCAGGGGAAAAGCGTTTGAATCATGTGCTATATGTATCATGTTATATATGTATCTTAGGAGAGTTGTACTTTTAGTATCATTTTACTCTTCTCTACTACATCTTGACATGCCGCGACATCTAATTCATTCTGTGCATATTTTTCAATATGGTTGTCGTAAACACTATTAATGTGCTTATTAGCATAATTTTTGTTATCAACATAAATTAGTAAAATATTAGTAAAACATTAGTTCCAAACAGTTAAGTGCTGAATAAGTATAACTAAAATTGTAACTGAAAACATAATTTTAGTTAAAAATTTGTTGAAAAATAATATACTTGATTTAGAAGACGTGTTACTAACTTTTCCACTAACTTATTTTTTTAATGCGTAAGTCATATCTCGAAAACATTTTTAATTTTGGGCTGTTTTTTTTTTTAATTTCTACGATTTTGTTTTTAATTTTGACGATTTTATTTTTAGTGTTTTTGGTTTTTTTTTTTTATTTATAGCTATTGATTTCTATTTGGCCATTTTTATTTTTTATTTTTGACTTTTTGTTTTGCATTTTGCATTTTGACAATTTTATTTCGAATATTTTTTTTCCAAATATTAACAATTTTTTCAACTTAATCGATTTTTTTTGTGTTCACTTTTGGCGATGTTTAAAATTTTAGTGAGTTTTTTACATTTCGGCAGTTTTTACACTTTGTTGTCATTATGGGTTATAAAAAGTAGAAATTTTGTGGGCACCAAATTTATTTTCAATTATATTATTAAAATGTGGGAGAAAGTGAGTTTGAAATCAAACAATTGTTAAATTGAAATTTTATTTGTAACTATTTTTTCTGTGTAATACAAAACTGAGCATTACATCAGATTATTACATAATACTTAAAAAACTAATTAAAGCACAAAAGCAAAAAAAAGAAAATAAAAAATTTGATGATTCGTAAAACACCGGGTTCAATGACCCCATCAAAAAATCATATAAAGACTTTTGAGCAAGTTTTGCTTTGGCATTGCCTTTTCCAATTATTTTGTAAAAAGGGCAATTTTATCGGATCGTGGCAATAATTTTAAGTTTATAGTTAAAGGTTTATAAAATATAGAACATAAGTTTCAGGAAAACTTTAAAAAAAAGTTGAAATAACCAGGACTTATGAACAGAGCATTAAATTATTTTCCTCAAAATATCGAAAATAAAAAGAAACATATAATGAAATATCGAAAATAAAAAGAAACATATAACACATATTCGTTATCAGTTTTTAAAATTTTTAAAAAATGTAAAATTTTGCATTTTTATAAAAATTAAAAAAAAAACCCCATAAGTTGTTATCGAATTTTTCTAATTCGAAAAGCATTCGATCCTTACTGTTGTGTTCTTTCACATTTACCGAATATAAAATATACATATTTTAATAAATTTAATTTTTGAAGCAAATGCATTTTTTAGATGCATATTCGAAATTGTTCTCAGAACTCACTATTTTTTAATCACGCATCAATCGAAAACTAAATTTCTATCTTTCTGTGTCGCGAATTACAGCTTAAAATTCAGAACACACTGTTGCAGGCGCAGGTCCTTGGGAAGGGGGATGAGAATAATACATCTTCCCCAAAAACTTATTAAAAAAATTAAAAATATATTGCGTCCCAAAATAACTTTAAAATAGCAGGGTTGTAATATTTGGCAACATTTTAGATCGCCAATGGCAACAATGGTATAAAAATTTCAAAAATTTCTAAAATTACAGTTTTTTTTTTTTTTTTGAATATAAGGAACATAGAAAGATATTAGGTGAGAAATTGTAAATTTTTTTAGTGTTCTTTCAAAGAATGAATATTGTTTTTTCTCTTTGCTGCAAACTTGGATAGGATGTTTTAAGTGTTGCAACAGAATTTTTGGTATACAATTTGTGCAAAACATTTATGTAAATAGATTTTGCGAAAATGTTTTATTAACAAAAGTCATCAAATTTTTAAATCAATTAAACACCCCCTCAAAACTATTTACTAAACATCATGTAATGTTTACAAAGGACTTTATTAACCGAAATCATATTATAATAATAATCCTATTTTGTAATAATTTTGATAATTCAATTAATCAAAGTGCTTTTATTGTTAAAAGTAATTTATTTGAGTGCTACTACAAATAAAATATTTGCACAATTTGATTACAAATACATACACATTCCACAAAAATTTAACCTATTAAATATAATTGTATGGAGATAGAAAAAGACACTAAAATGTCAACCCAAAACTCCTTATTCTATACGCCCGAGTAAAAAAGTTTACATATACTCATATGAGTATATCTGTTAATGTATGTTATTACATGTTAATACATATGTTTATGTATGGTTATATATAAAACTGTTTTCTTCTAATTTTTTTTAATACGATGCCCAATATCGACCAATATATAATCGTATATGACATATGCAATTATATATGGGCAATATAATTATGTACGAATAAATGCACTCGAATAAAATTTTGTTGATATCTACTCTATAGAGTAGATTCCAACTACCTACTATAAATTGAGCGAAAATAGATTCGTAAACTTAAATTATATAAACACATTGTGTTTAAAAATAATAAACACAATGTGTCTAAAACTATTTTTTTAATTGTATCAAAAAGGTTTAGCAACATTTAAATTTTGTTTGTTGTAGTGCGCCCCGGTACGCTAGTTGGTAGTGTGCTGGCTTATCAGTGCGGTGGCCGTGGGTTCGATCCCACCAGAGGCACTGGTCTGTTTTCGCTATAATGCGCCGAAGGCGATAGTAGCTAGTGCTCGGTTAGGGTAATAGTATATAATTTGTAATTATATGATTATTAATTAATAAAAAAAAAAAAAAAATTTTTGTTGGAATTTAAATTTTATTTGTCTAAAAAAATTCTCATCTAAATATAAGGTATTTTCTTAAGAAGGAAAACCTCAGATTTAAGGGGTTTCCTTTGGAAAGGTCTTACAAATTTGAGGTATTTCTGTGTGAAAATATATTATATATATTATCGGGCAATTTTTCTATAAAAAAGAAAATCTGAAAATGAAAGCGGTTTTCAGAAGGAAAAATTCATCAGAATATTAAGATTTTTTTACAAAAAACAAATACTTAGACTTGAAAGTATTTTTGATTGAAAAAGTCTTTGTAAAAGCAAAATATTAATAATTAACACAAGAATAATAAATGTCTGCAACATTTTTCTTACAATCTTCTTAATTGCTCATCAATAGACAAAACTGCTCAAATTTTTAAGGATTATTTATAGAAAAAAGTTGCTAAAATGTAACAATTATTCAACGCGAAAAAGTTATAGAAATGTGATAGGTTTTTAACGAAAAAAATCTTTTGTCATAGGATAAAGTCATTAGGAATTCGAGGTTTTTTGTGTAAAAAATACATATGAATCTATGGTTTTTCTTAAGAAAAAAATTCGTAGAATCTGACGGTTTCCTACAACCCAAGCCTCAGAATTTAAGGAGTTTATAAAATTTGTTTCAAGGTTCCAGAATTTTTTTTTTTTTTAAATAAGTCTAATTTTTTTTACGGAACATAGTCGTTATAACCTTGAGATTTATTTATGTGAAAAAATCAACTGCGTCGGAGAGTTTTCTATAAAAAAATCTAAGAGTCAAAGTGATAAAAAAAAATATTTATACTCTAAGTGGTTTTTAAAGGAAAAAATTCTAAAGGTTTAGCTTGAAAAAAAATTATCGAATACGAAGAAGAAGTTCTAAGAAAGAAATTGAATTTTTTGTAGGAAAAAGTCATCTGGATCTGTAGACTTTCTTTGGTAAAAGGTTTTCAGAAAATATGGATTTTTCTATTACAACAAGTCCTCAGAACTTGTATAATTTTTTAAACAAAAATAAACCTTCAGTCTGGGGAATTGGAAGGCTTATATGTTGTTTTTTGATTTTTCTGGAATTGTTGGGGCTTTCTAGAGAATCTAAGATTTTCTGTAAAATAAATAGTAATAACTTGCCAGTTTCCATTCCGCGGAAATCCTCATAACCCTAGAATTTGTCTATTGGGAATAGTCCTTAAAATGTGAAACTCTTTTATTTATAGAGGCCCTATTTATCTTGGCATTTATTGAAGAAAGCAATTCTCTGAACATGTTGGATCTTCTTTGTAACTGTGTTCCACTTACCACATAATTAATTAATTACTTTTTTCAAATCCAAATCTAATCCTTATCCCTTTATTTGCTGTTTTTTGCATGAAAAATAATTTGTAAGTATATTAGCAAATGTGTGTGTCTGATTTTTTTAATATTTATATGAATATTTAAAAAATATTGACATTTCTTAGTAACGCATTAAATTTAAACACAAATGCGTACATATAAATATTGATTGTTTAATTTTCTGTAAAATGTGCTTACAAATTTTAAAACATGTTTTTCAACATACAGTTTGATACATTATGTGCCTGATTCTAATGAAAACGTGTGTAATTTAAAGTTTTTAACATATTATGCTTAAAAACAAGCATGCTGCCTCTTCTTACATTAAAATTTACACACTCAATAGTAGTAAAATTACGTGCTGTTTTTGGAGTGTGTATACTATATAATATATATACTATACTAATATAATACGCGGCCTTCGTAGTGTATATTTAAAATTTTTGGCAAAGAATAGTTTAAAAGTTTGGCGCTGCTGAGTATACTATGGGAAAAACATTTATAAAATTTCCAGAGATTACTTTTGATCCACCACAGCATCATTTAGTTTGAAACAAGTACACTCAAAATAGTTTGGAGTTTAAATTAACTGAAAATGTAATTTAACATAAATGATAAATCACTTAAAATCCGGTCTACCTACTTTATTTAAATCTAATGTTTCTTGTTATGTATTTTTAAGTGTCGTTTAAATAACTAACAAATACGTAAGAACAAAAGAATAGAAAATAATAGTAAAAATGAATAAAAGTTATATTCAGTTATTTCAAATTAGTTCAGTTTATATTGCTCATCATTACCTAGCTTGAGCTTAATTTTGTACAAAAATCTAAATAATACGAGTAGCGAACTATAAGTATTGTCGAATTTTTTTTCATCGTTTAGGCACTGTTACGTAAAATTGTAAACTTTCGGGACACCCTAATGTGCAATTAAAAAAATTTATGCAGTAACTTTTTTGAAAACTGCGAAAAAGTAATATGTTTGTTAATATTTGTTTATGGACTTAACTTATATGATAGGATTATCATATATTTGTATGAAATTATGTATATTTTCATACAATCATATACAAAAAATGCAACATTTAATGCAATTTTATCAGACTAAAACTCGGATCTAATTGTATTTAGATGTATCAGTTTAGATATAAACTGATACAATTAGATACAAAACTGATAAAATCTAATACAATTTTATCGGGCCATAATTCGGATAAAGTTGAGCTGGATATTTATCTAATTACACTAAATTTGTTCTAAATCCATACAAACAGATACAATTATATGAGTCACATAGAAATTGATATGACTACATAAAGCTCCATATAATTTTTTTTTCTTACATCGGGCTGTTACACTTAATTCTAAGTAATAATAATGTTTTACTCAAATGTCAGGGATTTTCATAAAATAAATAAATAGTGATTTGCAAAATGTCATAAAATTAATACGCTGGTTTTATATGGACTTTTTCTTCACACAAACGAAAAAACAATATCAAAATACATGTAATAGAAAAACAAAATACATATAAGTCACTCATTCGTGTAGCGGCGAACGTCATGTAAAAACATATGCTAACTATTTTTATGATTTGTATTAAAAACCAAACAACATAAAGATCTTAGGAAAGTGTCTTAAAAGATAAAAGGAAAAGGATAAAGTACGGTCTTGTTAACCCCCCCCCCCCCCCTTAACATATTTATTTTAAACAAAACAAAACAAGTGTGAAATAAAAAAGAGACTAAAAAGCGTGGAATTTATTTACCAAAGGTAAAGCTTGCACATAACGAACAAGTTTTCAATTTATTTTAGGTCTATGGTGATAATCTTTAACTTCGAGCTCATATATTAGTTCTCATTTTGTGGGAAAACTAGGTTATATGAATGTTTGATGTTCCGTATGGGATTGTCACTTCTTTCAAAACGTCATCATCAGATGGGAACCCAGAAAATTCCCGAAATAGATCTATCAACACATTCCTGAAAGTGGTCAATTAATAAATTTGAAAACAAAAACTCTATAGATTATTTGTTAGGACAATATCCTAATATAGAAATATAGAGTATGGCCCCGAACTTGAATAATTTTCATTTTCATTGCACAATTAAAGATCGAAAAAAACATAATTTCGTTATTTTCTATACAATAAATTTAGTAAAATCTTCAATCGTAATTTTTTAATATATCACTTCAAAATTCATCAAAATGGAAACAAATCGTCAAAGATGTCAAGCCAGTGTTTAATTCACTGCTAAAAATCAAAAATTTTAACAACTTTCTACTCAGTTCTAGAGTTTTTATTACTCCCTTTCCCTCACTATTTTTACTGGAAAGTCCAATTTAGGTTTTAGTTTAGTTTTCAATTATGCTGGGATGTTTTCTTTTCTTTCTGTTTAATAAACCTTAATTGTTTAAGTTTTCTTTTTATGAAAAATGATGTGTTAATCTCTTAGTTAAAGGTCGCCCCCACAAAACTAAAACACCAGACATTTGGTTAGTTGCTTGTTAATGTCACCACCATTTAAAACAATACATGCCTCATTTAAACTAAACAAAAAAGCCACTAAAAATAAAATTAAGTATAATTTTCATTAATGTAAAATACGAAAACCACTCAATTTAATTTTAAATATTGAAAGTGGAGTAAAAACCCTTATAAAGTCTGTCTTTTACAACCCACTTAGTTTTAAAGCGGTCACATTAGTCATAATCACACTCTTATTCAAATATTTTGGGGGCCGTTATACAACAGGACACATCCGGCAGGCACGATGTTAAGCGCGTGTTAAGCAGAAATTTTTCTTTAACTAAAATTGTAAATTATGATTAATGGCAGTTAAATATGACTTTTTTGGACAAGGGGAGGAAAATTAAGCGAAGATGACGACGATCAATTTTGGAAATTGAAATATTGAACTTATGCACTTGAATATTTATAATTTAGTAGATTTCTTTATTTGAAATATGTCAATTATGTGGTTGAAAGTTCAAAAGTTTAAGTATGAGATAGAAACAGAGATGTAGTCAATATGAAGTTTAATTGGGGAAGGGTATATTAGAAATTTCAAAAATGTTCGACACTTTTAGGGAAAATATTTTCCAATTTTCTTTGTATGACATGATTAAGATTTTGGAAGTGTTAGCTGATGGTTAAGTATGCTACATCTATTTAATCATTTATCTTTAATGGCGCAAATATTATGGCGGTTTTAACATTAAATTACAATTTTCGCATGTTTTAAATTAAAGTTACATCAATTTATAGATATCATTGTATTTATCCCTTTTAAAAAAATATATTACCAGAAAATACACTCAAAAAAATTGTTTGTCATATATTAGACTTTAAAAGAAAACCGCGATTATTTTGTAAAAAAAAAAATTTTTGGATATTTATCTTTTTAAGTTTAAATTACAGTTTTAAGTTTAAGTTACAGTTTTCAAGTTACATAAATTTATAGATATCATTGTATTTATCACATTTCAAAATTTATATTAGACCACCAGAAAATACACTCAAAAAAATTGTTTATCATATATTAGACTTTAAAATGAAATTAGCGATTATTTTGGAAAATATAAATTTTTGGATATTTAATTGGGTTTGTGGTTAGCTATTTAAAGGAAAACATATTATATGCTTTTAGATTCGCAAAATTAAACACTTAATAAAAAGATGCTTATTGAGGTTAATCAGATCTTGCCCTTGATATTTTTGATGTCTTTTCGATTTTAGTATTAGCCCTTAAATGCATAATATACCATATTTGGTACATGCACTTAATCCTACGACAATCCCTATAATTAAACTAAATAGTGATACCGTTACTTTTAAATTGTACAAAACAATATTACTCTTCATAAAAATACTGCTTTAGTTCACTTACAATTGGTTTTAATTGTCAGTAAGCTGCCACTTTTTGCACAAAATTTCCAAAGTGAATTTCAAAAGCGAATTTCAAAAGTGAAAAAAAGTTTATAAAATATATTATTCAAGTATTGGTAAGTAAATTGGACTTAGTTTTAGCTAATTATAATGCATTTGGATCAAATTTGATATATTTTATTTGTTATATGTATAGAATGCATAGTGTACAATTCATGGTGCCCATCAAAAGTCGTTGTTTTTCCTCTTTTCCGGGAAAACGGTTCATTTCCCAGGAAAATGAATGCCCAATTCGAGTTCAGCGAGCGACTTTACAAAAGGGTAGCTTGGTATTCATACCAGTTGCTGACCTCATGCATTTAAGTGTTAAGCTAATTAAAAGCTTTCTTATGATGAACATGATTTAGTGATTTAGCGATTAAAAAAAATTTTAAAAATTCGCAAAATATTCCTCGAAATTTTGAGTGTAAAAATTTCAAATATAATTGTGAATGTCACATACAAAAAACATTATTTTTTAAAAAAATATAAATTTACGCCAATTTCATATAAGTCTGTGATGTCGTCGCCCGTTATTGGTGTGCTGACATCAACTTGGTATACCTCAAACTATATAAAATTACACCGTTTTTTAAACACTGTTCTCAAAAATTGATTTCATTAAAAGGCGAAAATTTTTAATTTCACTTGTTAACTACCGTACTTTTCACGAATCAGCGATATGGAAATTACTTTCATAGTTAATGTATCTTCCAAGTCTAGTGGCTTCATGTTTTATTGGTTTGGATCTGAAAGTATGAACAAAAAAATAAAATGCATGGAAAAAATCTTGCAAGTTTGAAGCCATTTTTTTAAATTTTTCGACTTTACTTATTACTGGCACGTCACAGATCCGCTGGACATTATTTAACCAAACTTTGTGGATATATAGAACAATGCTTCATTGACCATTTCGAAGTGGTCGGTACAATATATTCTAAAAAATTCTAGTGTTTTAAGTTGTATCATACTATGTGGTTGATTTTGATATTACGTTCAAAATTCGGCACCATTTATGGTATTGACGTTTTTTGCAGAATTTAGTATTTCAGATAGGTGGCTTTAATCCTTTTAAGAATATCTACTTAATTATCGAATCAGAATATCTACTTAATTATCCATTCTAAGTTTTCTTTTTCATATTTTTGTTCTTCGTACTTAAATGGATTGTCTTTAATTTTACTATAGCGTTTTTTTTATTGATTCTCGCTTTTCTGCCTATACCTGCCACCTTGTTTTTGCATTATTTTTAGCCCCTGAATGTTGGTCCAGCGTAAAAAAAAAACAATTAAAAAAAATTGTTCCGCCAGGTATTCACGCCAGTGAACAATGGAAACCCTGCCACTATACAATACCGCCAACATCAACTGCAACCAACTTCAGTGGGATGCCAGATTGAAAAATATAAGGGCTAAGTCACTAATTTAACTCACACAAAAAAACCGTGAAATTATATTAATTTATTAATTTTCCTAATTACAATGAACCCTACATAAAATTAAATTGTGAATTTTACACTCTTACAAATAAATTGTGAAACTGCTTAATATTAATTTTTAATACACCCATTATACTAAACTTAAATTAAAACAAATAAAATATTTATAATGTTTTAAACAAAAAGGTTTACGTGTTTTATACACATGTATATAATTAATGAAAAGTGAACTGACCCTAACCCCCTGTAACCCACTTAAACACCAGGGGAATGTCGAATGTGTACAAAACTCTCTAAAATATCAATTTAAGTGCTTACCGTTGGAAAATTGTCATGAATCGGAAGTTGATATTCAAAATAAACTAAGAAAATGCACACATACACTTAGGGAAATTCTGCTTCAAAAATATGTAGTTGTTTGGGTTGTAATACAGTTTTTTTTATATTTAATGTAAATGTCAGTTATTTGTAGAACAAATTAAATTTGTTACTAATAACCTTGTAGTTCATTTAAAAAAACAAACCACATCAAATGACTGTTAATTTTTTACATTCGTTTTTTTTTATTTAAAAAAATAAAATAAAATAAATGCTTGTTTATTTTGTACTAACATGTGTGGTTAATTTTTACTACAATTGTGGTTCATTTTTTGAACATTAAAAAAGAAATGACAATGTTAGTTGAATTTACTGAAATGTAAGTCGTCCTTTCTTTAAGTGAAATTTCATTTGTTTTTAACTACATTTGCAGTGGTCTTTACGTACATAGTATTCTAAGTGTAATTATAAAAATAATTACACTTTTGTTTAAAAACGGCACAGGGGAATGACTAACGTAAGTTTGAGAGCTCATTATAAAAGAAAAAAACGCGTACACACAGAGAAAAAATTTAGCTATTTACCAGCAGAAATTCAGTTACTGCGATTCACATTCGATTGTTACGGCTTTCAGTCAGTTGGCACCGCCTAGCATTAGTTTTCACAACAAAGTTTGGTTAATTCAACTGAATTTTAGCTGCAACACCCAAAACATTCAGAAATCTAATGTAAGTATCGTTGAACTAAGTGATTTTATAAGTTGTTATCATTAAAATACACTTTTCGATTCGGTTGTCACTCTATTAAATAAATCTCTGAGTGTATGATTTCATTGTATTAATATTTTTGACTAACAACCTGCCATGTTTTTACATGGAAAATCAACAATGGTTTAATTTGAACGAATATAAGTTATTATATTGGAATGATGTGTGCCTTCAGGGACAAACAATAATCATTCATAAAAATATTAATTTATAAAAATTGCAAACATTAATAGAAAAAGGAAATCATTTAATATTATTTTTAACTTTGCACTAATTTAGTGAAATAATTGAATACTCTTAGAGCCAGTTTTTGGGAGGACGATCAAACTTAGTTTTACAGCTGTTTAGTTAAACTTAAATAAGATATAAACTGCTTTTAAACCTCCATGCTGTTTTTCAGTGATGGTTTAAAAAATCTCAAATTAAATAAGATTACCATATTTTACACCAAAAAGAGTAATGCCATTTTCAAAAGAAATATGGTAGCACTTGCGAATGTCAAAAATGAAAAACAAACAAAACAACGCGCATAGAAAAAAAATGTTTGTTTATTTTGTGCCCAACTATTAAATATTTCTTTTGTTTAATATTGGTTGTAATTAAATATAAAATGGACTCTAAAATAAATGTAAAAATATAAGCCGATGGTTTGGACGAGCGGAAGCGCTGATAAAACTCCAAATCATTATATAAATAAAAACACATTTTCAAAAATTTCGTATATATTGTTTTTTTTTTTTTTGGACTTTTAGTTAACAGCTGCTTTATTTATGTATACTTTACATTCACAGCTGTTATGATTTGACAACTCAAAACTTAGTTTAAACGGCCAACGCTGGCCGGTTAATCTACAATTAAAATATAATAAACTTGATCTCAAAAACAGCATTTTAAGTTTAAACTTCGTTAAAACTATAAACAAGGTTGAACTACATCCCAAAAACTAGCTCTTATTGTTAGAAATTTATAAAAATGTAATTGAAAGTAAAGTTAGTGACAACCAATGGAATGTGCTTTGAACACTTTGGTGGGAATTTTTTTTAAGAAAAAAAACAATTTTGCAAAAAAATTAAATTTACAATAAAGCTGTAAATTATATTATCGCGATATGGAGTGCATTAGGCAGGTGAATGTCATGGGCTTGACCGGTGATATTGTGATTTTCACGGACAGCCAAGCGACTATCCGGGCGCTATCTACGGACTCTGTGGGATCAATGACGATACTCAGGTGTAAAGGGGAAATTAACGATTTCTCTACACGGGGATGCATTGAAATTATATGGGTACCGGGACACTGGGGCATAGCGGGGAACGAAATGGCTAATGAATTGGCTAGGGGAGGATCTTCCCTGGATTTAGTCACTTTGGGGAATGCTAGACCTTTTTGAGCTCTCAAGGCGGAGCTCGGGGATTGGGCTGACACCATGCATAGGACCATCTGGGAGAATAGGGGTGTTGACAGGACCACGGGGATTCTCTGCGAAACCCCGGATAAGGACAGGACGAGGGAAATTCTGAATCTCAGTAGGAAAGAACTGAGTCTTTTGATGGAAATTCTCACGGAACACTCGACACTGAGGACCCATCTCCACCGTATGGGTTGGGCGGACTCGGGAGACTGTAGGGCCTGTGGGGAGGACGAGGAGACCTTGGGACACTATATATGTGAATACCCGGCATTTGCCGGGATCAGGGTCGAAGTAATATCCAGTGACCCAATATCCACATTGGGGGATTTTTGGGGCATAGCATGGAAGAGGTTGAGGAATTTCTGTATTAGGAATATGACATGAGACCGATTTTTAGAGCGCACAACAAGCCGACTCTCGGGCTTAGGTGTAAGTCCTCAGGGAGTTGAGTCGGATTAGGGAAGCATTTCCCTTCTCCGAATACTCTTAAGAATAAATATTCCAGCGCCTTAGCTCGAAAACTGCGATTCTGGCTCGGTACAAATGTTTGATTTTCCTAGTCTTTAAGGCCCACCTAGTTGTATATCCAATAGTTTTTTTTTCGGTTAGAAAAAACATATTTTTTTTCCTGAGTATTAGGTATTAAATATAATATAAAAAAAATATTAAGTTTTTTCAAGTTTTTTAAAAAATATATTTTTATGAAAATATGTCCTTATTGAAAATCAGAAAAAGTTTCAAAGTATGGTAGCGACTCCAAAATTTGTTTCGAAATTTTTGTAAAAATTAGAAGATTTTTTTTTGAATCTTTATCTAAACCAGAGTTATCCTGTGTATAACTCGTCAATTAGATTTTTTTTTTAAGAAGCAGCCTAACGAGTACATTACGTAAAAAGTAATTTAAAAAGAGTTGTGCAATAGTTTTGCTTTACTAATGCAACTTTAATTTGTTTTATTAAGAAGCAGCCTAACGGGTATTGTAAATCTTTTAAATGAAGTTGAACATATTTTGGTCGATCTTGTTAGATCTTGAAAAAGTTCTTAGAATGCGATTTTTGTATCATTAAATTCCTATATGTACCCCTCTTTTAAAGTATATTTTCGAACGACCTTATTAAATTGAAATAAAATAATTGAGATGAGCAAATAACAGTAACAAAAAAACGACGACAATAACAATGTTGCAATAATTTGCAAACGGATTTCCTAAAGCTTTTAACGAACACACTTTTTAGCTGCGTAACTCACGCAAAATAAGTCGTTCTTTAATTTTTATTTTAATAAAAACAGTTGCCACATAATTTTCAACATTAAGTTGGCTTTAAATATCTACTGTTCTTGTTCAACGCTTTAATGTTAATAAGTCCAACAAAGATAAAAGGATGATGAGGGGGGATAATAGCACCCGATACAATAGTATTCTTTATTTGTAGCTAACGAATAAAAAATACCAAAAAAGGGATGAAGACAATTTAGAAAATGCGTTAAACGTTAAAATGTGTTGTTGACATTGCGTTGGTTTTGACGATGAAAAAAACAGACAACAAGAAATTTAATGAAAAAAAAATACGAAAACCGAAACAAAAATCAACATATTGTGTTTGTTCAGTCACGTTGGTAATTGCCGCCACATGGCGTCCTTCATCCAAATAAAAAAAAAAAAAAAAACAGACGGTTATGACAAAAGACCATGCCACAGCTAAGTAATCAACATTAGTTAGAAAATATATATTTTGGAGTGTTTAACTTTGGAGACCCCCGTTAAATTTCTTAAACCAAACTAAAAAATATGTATATAAAATAACTTCATATTAACCAAAAAAAAAAAAAAAAAAAAAAACAAAAACAATGATGTACAAAGGACCAACGATATAAAGTTTAATCAAGTAGAAATGACTTGAGATTAAAGAAATAAAAATTATGTAGTTTGGGGGCTGAAGTACGCCAAACAAAAATTGAAAATAAAGTTAAGGGTTCTTTCTTTTTTGAAAATGTCTGGATTTACCTAAATCATCGTTATTATCTTGATATAATTCTTAATTTTCTAAGTAATTATTAGAGGTATTCACGTCGTAACAACAACACTTAAGCTCCTAAGTAAGGAGTCCTCATTTGAAAATTAGTATACAAAAAGAATAAATTTTAATTTTACAGGACTATTTTATTCCCCGGGAAAGCGGGATCCATTCTTCAATTTTACAGGTATTCCCTCTCAATTATAAAATTAGTAAAGTACCATATTAAGCAATAAGGTTTTCTTTAACCCTGGAAAGTCATTCTTATTTTTGTTGCGTAAAGGTCATACTTCGTCGAATCGACGACGGTGATTTTGAAAACGATTGTAAAGATGACTTTCGCACGAAAACTTTTTAAAGTTGAGCTTCTTTAATCGTTTATTTTGTATCTCATCGAAATAAAACAAAAAAAATTTTGTTTTTGTACATTATATAATTATAACTTATGATTTCACAGCACTACTTCACTTGGCTTGTTTTACAAAACATTACTTAAAAAAATAATAAACTTTAAATCATATAATTCATTAAATGTGTTTGCATCTTAAAATATATATATTAAACTAAATAGGAGCACGGTTTCATGAGTATCAGTCCTTAATTTATGCCAGAGGCACAAAGCTCATGTTGTGCCTCCCCACACAGGCTTATATCACATTTTTTGCAGGATGATTTTGTCTTGTTGAATTCGCACAGTCTTATCATCGAAGCGAAGGCACGACAAAAGGAACTTGAACCTGGCTTTCGTCATTGTTGATATATATTGAGCTCCAGAATAGGATCGGTCAAACAATTCGTCAGCAGACAGATGCTGGTCCTTCTTTACAGCAGTCAAGGCTAATATTCCTATGATGGCTAATATTTCTTGCGATGAAGTTGGTTTTCTTTGAGCTTCATCTGTTGTGCCAAGTAAGTTTGATTTACGATTAACTATCTCAACATTAGTCCACTGCACTATTTCATCAACGATCTCTTTGGTTGTAAACATTTTAAAACATTGCAGAGGGTCAGTAATATTTTTACATTGGCGCGTTGGTCCTCTTACTTGATGCACAATATTAAGCCCATAACGATGAGATTTTCCCTTTTGTGTAGACCACTTGTGGTTATTTTTTCCACGCAAAATAGACTTAGTGAATGGAATTATATTAGACTTGGCTCTTAAAATATTTAGAGGTACATCGTCTTCATCTATATCGCCTGGATCTTCTGATGATCTGTCAGCCTCTGATGAACAATCTTCGTCTTATAATTCTATATCAGATATGTCATTATCATCAATGTCATCGTCCAATTCGCACTCGTCGTCACACATCGAAAGAAACTTTTCGATTTCTTCGTCGGTCAAGCGCACTGTAGTGCTCATTTTATATTATAGATGCAAAAACAACCAAAAATATAACACTAGAAACATACAGTCAAAAATTCCAAAAGTTACACAAAGTTCATTCTTCGTCGTTACGACGACGGCCATTTAAAAAAAACAAACTTACCCGATGCGCATCAAGCTAAAAAAGTGTACACATCAAGAGTATTACAACTACTAGCGCTGTACGAAAAATGAGCATAAAATAAACATAAACAAAGAAGAAAAACACCAACATTTGAACATGCGTCGTCGATTCGACGAAGAATGACCTTCCAGGGTTAAAAAATACTCATTAATAAAAAAAAGTTTTAAAGTTATGTTATTGCGTAAAAAAAAACATACAAAATTTACATAAAAATCTCTGTATCTACACTCATAAAAAAGACCGTACAAATAATTTAAAATTCATCTACGACAACAGAAAATCATAAATCAAAAGTAAATATCTGCTATAATATTCTCCCTGAATATGAGCAGATTCAGGTACATATTTATTACCGGGAATACGAGTAGTTAATAAAGAGTAGATAATAGGTATGGACTAACGATGTTTGGTCCATTTTAATCGATCTCGCTTAGTTTCCGAGATCTAGCCTATATAAAGCCATCTACAAGAGAGACTGATAGCGGAGACACAAAAAAAAATGGTTTGAAAACAATTGTGGTTTAAACCAAATGGAAAAATTTGCAAATTTTATGATCAAAAATTATTAAATTTTAGGTCGAACAATTAGTTTAAATACTGATGAAATTTGTTCTTTTGGTAAATGACGTAACTAATAACTTACTTGCAAAAAAAAAAAAACTTCAAAAGTATTCATAAAGGGGCAATACTTTGCACTGATTTGGATTTCAATGTTATAAAATTTGTATCGAAACTATTGAATTTTATATTTGCTTGTCATAGGGTAGAAGTTCTCCTTATTCATTGCATCTTAAGCAATGCCTATGGTTTAACATAAGTTCAATTATTTTGATGTTCACAAGGAAACACCTCTAGGATATAATCCCGATTGCGCTAAAATTTGCACTATTTTTTTAGCTTTTCCGAAAGCATTTTCTAGGCTAATTGGTGGAAACCCTGTCTGCAAAGCAGATGCAATATGGTTATCAACATTTTTCTTTTCTCGTTGGGCCAAAAAAATTTAACGTTGGGTCCAAATATGTGAATTTCTCATATTTCTGATATGCTCCTTTACACAACAAAAAATAAAAATAAAATTTAGATATTTTTTCTCCTCCCTTTTACTCCATAAGTTTGAGATTGGGCCGAGTTCGAAAGATTAGATTAGGAAAGACTAAAGTTTGTTCAAAATCCCATATTTGGAAGTTGTGATTTTGAACAAATCAGCAGTGAATTTGGAATTAAAGAAAAATGTTATCTTAGTTAAATTTTTTATTTTATTCGACGAATTTCCTAGAATGTTGGCTTTCCAAATATTCAAGCTCAAGGTCTGAATTGTTTTTAAAGTATTTTATTTATATAAAAATTCCTTAATCAAGCCAATATTTCGAATAGCGTCGCTATTTATCTTCCGGACGGATATTGAATGTTTATTAGTAAGTAACAAAATAATCTGCTTAAATCAGCAAAAACATTTACTAAATATTTTAAGACAAAAAAATCATTAAACAAATGTAAAATTTTTAAAGTTTTTTTTAATACTAATGAAAGTCTGTCCTAATGAAATCAGCAATCTACAATTTTTTAGCAAAAATTTCTGTTGATTTTAGCAAAATATTCTGTTATTTGCATTATACTAATTTCGAGGTAAATATAGAAAAAAATGTTAATATTACAGGTTATGTTTGCTATTTTGACTCTAGAAATATTAAGTAAACGTTTTTGCTAATTTTACAGATTAAAATGTTATTTTCAATTAACTCAAATTTACATAAAATACAACTAAAATTTTGTAAAGCTAAGAAATTTAGAAAAAAAATCTGCTAAATTTAGCAGTTTTTTGCACTACGTTGCAAAACTATAATTAATTTCACTAAATTTCGTAAGTGGAAATAAAGTAGATGATTTTAATCGGCATAAATGTAAATATCGCCCCTTAAGAAAAATATTTTAAAGCAGCAGTTTTCATAAAGCGTGAGGCCTCCTCTTTTTTGAATCAATTCTAAAATTCGAACAGGCATACTGACTACCACATTTATTCGAAATTTCTCCGTTATATATCTTAACGCATCAATAACTGCTTCTTTTAGTTGGAAAACGCTTTCATATCGACGGGTATCTGCGTAAACTCGGCGGACTAATACTCCCCCAAATATGCTCAATGCTGTTTTCATCCGGAGAACATGCGGGCG
Organism: Delia radicum; assembly: GCA_021234595.1. Classification (NCBI taxonomy): domain Eukaryota; kingdom Metazoa; phylum Arthropoda; class Insecta; order Diptera; family Anthomyiidae; genus Delia; species Delia radicum. The sequence goes on along the minus strand of CM037852.1, from coordinate 185,695,269 downwards.
ATTCCAATACTTTTCCATCGCCTGACGACTTATACACTAAGGATATTATGTAGGTAAAGACGACAGTTAATGCAGTCAAAAACAAATGAAATTTCACTTGAAGAAACGACGACTAACATTTCATTACCTTCAAATAACATTTGTCATTTGATTTTACTGTTCAAAAAATTACAAACAATTGTAGTCAAAATGAACCACATATGTCACAGTTATAGTCAAAGTGAACCATATAGTCTAAATGAACCACAATTTTTTAAATAATAAAAAACGACTGTAAAAAATTAATGTAAAATCACAAAACAGTCATTTGCTGTGGTTTGTTTTTTTAAATGAACTACATACAAGGTTAGTAAGTAATAAAATTTGTTCTACATTTACATTAAAAATAAAGAAACTGTATTAAAACTCAAACTGAATTTTTAAAGCAGAAGTTCCCTGAGTGTATGTACTGAGGCATTGTCTTGTAGGAAAATTAATTCTTCTTCGTATCGTTTTGCAACAAATGGCACCAATTTATTTTCTATTACTGTAATGTACTCAGAAGAATTATTTCCGGTGCTTGGAAATGCCAAATCAAAACATATCGTCGAAACAAAAATTATTAAGGACCCGTAACCAAAATTTCTTTTTGAGAAATATCGTGGTTCCTAATGTAGGTCTCTCCATATCTGTTAAAACCATCTGGACCATCAATATTGAACTTTTTCTCATCAGAAAAAATTACATTTAAAAGAAATTTATGTAAAGTGATTTTTGACTTCCCTTTCTCCAGTTGGTTTGTAAATTCCTTTTATAGAATTCAAGTCGAGAGTTTTGTGGCAGGGTAATAAGACATTATCTTTTGGCGAGTAATTCTCTGGGAATCCTTATGGTTGATTTGGACACATTTACCTTACATTTATCGGTTATCAGATTGCGACTCTTTATTGAGTTGCGGACACAGTTGATTATTTTACGCAGGTCCCGATCAGAAATCTTATTTTCGGGACGCCTGTTTTATTTTTACCATAAGCTCTCGAATTTTTTGCAAAATTTGTGACAACCACATGTGAGCGCTTTATTTTTTCCCGCAATTTCCCCAAAACTTAAGCCACTTTTAAAATAAACTGAAATTTGCTCTCTTGCAAAATCACTTAGATATGAACCCACGCGGCATTTTATTGCAAATTGATTAAAATTGCATAAAAAACTGAAATAATGCTTTAATTTTACTTTATTTGAGATCACTTATCACACTCTAATAGCAGTTATAGGTTTTAAGGAATATTTTTTGTAAGATTAGAAAAATAACAAAAATCGTTTGTAATTAAGTTATGCAACGCAGTGTATAAGCTAAGGCAAATTTTATTCAAAATTTTTTAAAGATAATCCAAGTTCCTCATCTAGTTATGCTGGTGGTGATGCTGGTGGATTACTTGCATTCGGAAACATTGATTGTATCAAATTTTGAAGAGAAGATTTCAAATAGCAGCAGTTCGATTCAAAACCAATACTTTTTGTAAAAAAAAAAAGTGTTGCCATATTGTAAAAAAAAATATTCTAAGAAAAAGGCACCATAATATATTGAACCATTTTTATTGAAAATGGTACAAATGGCAAAAAGTAGTATTTTGTGTCAAATGCTATTAAATATTACTAAATTTTTAATATCTCGCTCGTCTTTGATTGCTTTAAACATTTTCTTGTTTTGCATCAAATTCTGAATACCTCTTCTTATTACATGTCCTTAGGTTAAAATTGGGGTATACCCATCATATGGGTAAACAAATATTTACCGAAAATCTACAAATATTGTTTGTCTACATCTATTTTTGTGTACACAAATAAAATTCAATCGAATGTTATTGCAGAGATTTATGCCATATTGTTAGGGAGATTTTTTTCTTTTACCACGCGTTTTAGCTTAAAAATCGTTTGCTACATCTTGTAAATCCTAAAACAACAATAATCATGGCCAAACCAATCGACAATAACATACAAACACATAATACTAATTCGATATGTAAACATTATGACGAAAAAACAAAGCCATAAGTAAGAAGGAGGCACAACTATTACTACATTTAAAACTAGAGAGACATCCTTGAACATAGTACAAGACAACTATAGAACTTTATAGATATAGCATTGGTATGTGAAAAATCCTGTAAAACAACACTTAAAATAACAAATCACAAAATGCGTAATGAAGGCAAACACAAATTGTTGTTTGTTAAAGAGCTCAACTTTCATAGTAATTAGGGAGAGACTTATTTTTAATTTTTTTTCAAATTTGGAGTTTTTGAACAAGGCAGAATAGTACACTTTTAAATTTGTGTTAGCTATTTCAAAAATTTTCAATTTTTACTAAATATTAGTAATATAAGAAAAGCAAAAATAAATTTGTTGAATTTACAACTATTTAATTATGTTTGAGCTAAATTTTAGTTAATTAAAAGTAACGAAATAATCTGCTAAAATCAACAAAAACATTAACTAAATATTAGTACACAAAAAAATAAAAATCATTTCATCATGCAAAATAAAGATTTATTTATTTATTTTTCTGTTAACCTGTGTAACAAGACATGACACCTTAAAACAACACAGGGTGGTATTTTGTTACATATTTTAAAAACTATAATCTTAGTTCTAACATTGTTTTTAACAATAGAAATAAATTATATTAAAAATTATCACAAAAAAAGAGAAAAAAAATAAATAAAAATAAAAATAAAAAATTTAACATAATTATCAATTAATATAATAATACCAAAAGGAAAATAGATTTGAAAAAATTAATAAAAATCAAAGTAATAAAAATCAATATAATAAAGATCAAAGTACATAACTATGAATATAGGTCAAAAATAATTTTTTTTGCAGCCTAGAGCGTTGGTTATATTTGTAATACGAATGGTACTATTTATATTTCGGAATAGCAAATAATAACAAAAATTTTTAAATGAAAATGGCTTTATTGTTTTTCAAAATACTCCCCTTGATGATCAATACACTTTTGCATTCGTTCAAACCTTTTGTCATAGCAGTTTTTCCATTCCTCTTGAGACACCTCCAAAACGTAGTTTTTGAACGCTTCAACTGCGACGCTCGTAAATCATTGACCACGCAGTTTACCTTTGATATTCGGGAACAAGAAGAAGTCATTAGGTGCCAAATCAGGAGTATGAGTCATCAATTCGATATTTTGACTACTCAAAAATTCACTTGTTTGACGAGATGTGTGAGAGCTCGCATTGTCATGATGGAGAACGATTCGGCTTCGGCGGTTGGTTTTACGAATTTCTCCGAAGACTTAAGACAAACAAATGGTCGTGAACCTCTCAGAATAAGAGGAACAGTGGCCACATGACCCATTCTGCCGAACAAACAGGCAGGAATACCCACACGATCGATTGCTGGTATGTTTCCGGCTCATACGCATATATTCATGATTCGTCACCTGTCACGATTTTATACACGTCTTTTGAAGCACCACGGTAGAACTTTTTAATCATTTCCTTACACCAATCGTCGCGAGCCTTTTTTTAACGATTGAAAAATTATGGGGTATCCAACGAGAACAAATTTATTTTACAACTAAGTGTTCATGCAAAATCGAATGTATTGAAGTGGAACTAATGTGCAAGGATGCCTCTATCTCACAATATGTCACATGACGATCTTGCGTTATCAGTTCACGCACTGCATCGATGTTTGATGGCACAACAACCGATTTTAGACGACCTTCACGGAATTCGTCGGCGACCGAACTACGACCACGAATGAATTCACTATACCAGCGATATACTGTGGTTTTTGATGGCGCTTCATCGCCATACAAAGAACTGAGTTCATCGACACATGTTTGTTGAAATAATCCACGTCAAAAGTTGTGAAAAATAATCCAACGAAAACCTTCTTTTGAAATTTCCATTTTTTGGCCAAATTGATTTTCTTAACTCACTGTAAACAAAACAAATAGCACCTGTACATCAAAAGGTTGTGAGTAAGTTTATGTTAAAAAAATGTCAAACTTTCTTATGGTGTAGCCAGATTTTTGCTATTGACATTAGTGTTGCCAGTTCCCGAAATATAAGTAGAACCCCTCGTATTATTATTGTTATAATTGGGTAAAGAGTTCCAAAGACAAATATCATTTTTTTTTGTTTTTTTAATTTAATGCGAATAAAAGTCGGCCTTTTGAATTAAAAAAAAATTATTACTGGAGCCGGAATGGAATTTGGAACTAAACTAAGCATCATAATTTTAATAAAATAAATGCTCTACCAGTTGTTAGTTAGACTATTGAGCCGTTGGTAATTTCTTACTGCATAGCACTGGGAAAACACTTTTGGCCAATGTTGGCCGAGTGGTCCAACCAATCCTTTGCCAAAGGTTTTTTTTTTTTTTTTTTTGTGGACCACTGAAGTTAATGTAAAACGAATAGCAGTTTGCACTTTTTGTATAATAAAATGTCAAATAATTTGCCATATTATCTGCTTAATCTGCAAATTTTTTTCTTATTTCCAGTAAAATATCTAAATTTTCTCAGTAATTCCTTCAATAAAAATTTAAAATACAAATGTTTAACTTGCCCGAATTTTGTCATCAGAAAATTACAAAAAAACATATTTTGTACATATTTTGTTTCGAATTTTTTTGATTCTGTAGAGCCGGAAAAATATTTTTGTTTAAGGAGTTTGGATTTCAAGAATTTTATTTACAAAAAAAAAATTTAAAATGTATACACTTTTTTAACTTATTTCAAAAAACAAAGTTATAAATTTTTCAAAAATATGTTTTTATTAACTAGTGTTTACAATTCTAAAGTTTGTAAAAATCATTTTGGCTACGGCGTTGGGTCACATGTACTTGCCCACGTAAAAATTGTTATATCTAGTAAAATATAATATGATTAAGTCATATCTGACTTTGAATGAAGTCACCCAGCAAAATTTTTTAGAACAGATTACCTTGGGATCTGTTCTAGAACAGCTTCTTTTACCACCGGTTACATGGAACCATTTCTAGAACAGGTTCCTGGGAGTCAAAAGGTAAAGTTTTACTGTCCCAGAACCAGTTCTATAACTGGTTCTAGAACCGGTTCCAAAGCAACCAGTTCTAGTTTGAAGGTAAAGAACCTGTTGCAAATAGGACAAACTCCATATAAAAAGAACCAGTTGCAGAACAGAAATTAGAACCTGTTACAATACAGTATATGCTGTTCTGCAACCAGTTATTTGGATTTTACCATTTTACTGGGCACATTATGGCTAGTAGCATTATATACAAATACATCTGATCATTTTTATTGAGAGATTATTTTATACGCTACTTGACATTATTATATGTCTCCAAATTTTACTTCATTTATAAATACATAATAAAAATGTATGTAGTGATCGATATGAATTTATATGGTCCCATGCTATGTCTTATTAAAATATATGTGATGCCATACAGAAAATAATTTCCTTATATATAATCCCATTCATATTTTGGTAAAGTTCAATATCAAAGACTTTATTACATATGGCTTCACATATAACCACATTAATTTTATAACGAAATCATTTGCAAGTAATTTATTTTATATAATTTCAATTAAAAAATGTGTACATTTTATAACTTAATTATAAATTTTTGAAACAAATAAATATAGTGTTGTCACTTCTGAGTATAATATACAATAACAGAAAAAGCTAATGGGAAAGAAAACTGCAATTTAGCTGCATTAGATTCGAGGCCATCCTTGGGTGTGATCGCTAAACGGTCATGACTTGGTATTGTTACGTTTGTAATGTAAGATGAACGCAGGTTTGATTCTTACATCCGCAGGTTGTTGAAAAAATGTATCATATAGAGACAATCTGACAATTATAAGACACAAATAATAATACAATTTAAATGGAAAATCACTGATGAGAATGTCCTTAAAAAGGCAGAAACTAGTCTAGTCTGATTTAAAAATTAATAGTGTTTATAAGTTTTAAAGAAAAACGTTTATTCTTCTTCTTAACCTCAACATTTTTAAATCATTTTGTTGTTTCGTTTAAATAATGTTGGTCTTTAAAATTGTTGATTTTAAGAAATTTTAAATTTAAAATTAAATAGTTTTGAGCATAACTTCAAGTTACTAAAACCATACTATCGGCTACTATCAGCTAAAATTTTATTAAATCAGATAAATTTATATCTAATTAGATATATTTTAATGTAGCTGATACGAACAAATCTCGGACAAAATTGTATTATATTTTATATAATTTGATATAATTTTTTTTTTTTTTTAATTTATTAATTAATAATCATATAATTACATATTATATACTATTACCCTAACCGAGCACTAGCTACTATGGCCTTCGGCGCGTTGTAGCAAAAACGGACCAGTGCCTCTGGTGGGAATCGAACCCACGACCCCCGCACTGATAAGCCAGCACGCTACCAACTAGCCTACCTGGGCTCACAATTTGATATAATTATATGCATGTGGATTACCCATTTTTCGGATGAATTAGTATGTGCCTATATATGGGAACTTATAAAAACGTAGTTCGATAGAGAAAAACATGAATGCAAAATATTATTTGCTTATTTGGTTTAATATGTATTTTATTTTCTGTGACTCATCCTATGAACAGCAGAGCAAGGTTGCATTTCACAAGGTTTTGCAAAAATATTTCGATGCGAGAAATACAGAAACGGGATGCTAGTGTTTCATGCAGTAAAGGGTTAATTCAATTTAGGTAGTTTTTTTCTAATTGAGGATTTTTTGGGAACAATTTTTGATTTGTATAGGGATAACGAGAAAAAGTATCTGGCAAGACTGTTCAAAGACAGGTTCTGCTAAAAGATGAAATTTGTTGAGTAGTGTTAGATAAAATTTTTAAGGAATTTTGCTTAAGCAAATAAATGCCACTTAAATACTTTACTCATATAGCAATGAGGAGCATACAAGGAGTACACACTCTAACAGGAAGGACATGCTATATAATGATGATGTTCACATCAGCACACACACACACTAACACGTTCACACAGGAGGAGCTGACACAATCTGGGTAAAGAAACATTTTACAAGAAGGATGTAAAATTGTGTTCTGGCTAAAAAAAAAACAATGGTTTCATATGACTGCAGAACATGGGTGTGATGTTTAAATAAAAAAATTGTATCTCGGAGACGGGAGGAAACACTCACTACGCTATGCCCAAGCAGACAAATTGTGAATAAATACAAACATTGTACAAAAAAAAAAAAAATGTTATAAAAACAATCGACAAAAAAACTACAACCAACACACATAATTTGATTCCTTAAACCAAACCATAACGAATGAAACGAAATGTAAAAATAAAATAAAAATACTTCAATATCGAAGGCAAACATTAATCAAAAGACAAGAAAAATATTTGTTTTTATTTTTTTTACGACTTTCGGTTTCAAGGATAAAATTAAATTTTACAATAATAAACTGTTCCGTTTTATTTTTCCCAAATGAATTTTAAGTGATTTAGAAATTTTCAAGTACTTTACAAAATTTCATTTGAAAAATCATTGAGGATGTCGCCACAAGGATATACAAATCATATTTCGAAAATAAAATGTTGAGCATACCAAGTCCTTAACTCATTAGGGACCACCGTTCTGTTTTAAGCTCAATACATTTAAACGGCTACGTGTTTTTACTGTCTAAGAAAATTATGTTGTTTAAAACCACTTAAATAATTCATCACATTGATTGCAATCGTAAATAAAAACAGAAGAGAAGTTATTATCCAGGGTTGACAATAATCATTTAACCCTTCTGCTGCGTAAGACGTCTATATACGTTTTTTCGTAAATCTATTCTGTTGCGTAAGACTTATATATACGTTCAGCTCAAATAAGTTTTACAATTCGGTATGAAAATTTTTTTTTTTTTTTAAACGAATGACTCAAATACTGTGTGCAACTTCCTAAATGTTAACAAAAAAATCTGTGAAATAAGTGGCTGTATTTACGATTCAGTAGCATTTTCATCAAAACCATATTCTGTTCCGTAAGACGTATATATAAGTCCAAATTGCAAACAACAAATTTATTAATACAACAAGATTTATTAGCATTTTTATCAAACCCCTATTCTGTTGCGTAAGACGTATATATACGTCATAATTGCAAACCGTACTTATGGTAGGCAAAATATATATATATATTTTTTTTTTTTTATTTATTTCAAATTTAAGAACCAAGTCTTTAAGGCCAAATATGATTCAAATACTACTCCATTATCAAAAATTACAAATTAAGAAAGAAAAAAAATATATTTATAAAAAACAATTTCTTAAAACTAAAAAGTTATATAATTGCCCTAAATACTAAAAACTAAAGGCCCTAACTAGCTTATAACAGAAATTTATATACAAAAAAAATTATAGTCGGTGATGGAAACCATCGTAAAAGATTTGTGGGTTTGTGGGGAGGGGGGGGGGGGGGGGGTTAAATTAATCAACTAAAGATCATAAAGAAGGTTGTTTAAGTTTACGTTTAAAGGTGGTATCTGTGAATGCAAATAATTTTAAACCTATGATAGGGATATTCCACACCCTAGTTATACGTACATGAAAAGATCTTTCATATATATATGAGGATATACGGTGACATATTATCTGAGGGTTTCTACTTGATATAGAGAATCTAAAATCATTTCTAATATACTCGGGACAATTTCGCATAACGACTTTTCAAAAAAGTAACAAAATTCTCAATTTAATAAAATTCTCAAAAGAAAATCCAACAAAGTCCATTACAAATGGAGACACATGATCCCTTAATCTCAGTTTATAAATATATCTAATAATACGGTAAAAAGTAAGATGCAGCCTTCTTAGAACAACGCTGTTGGTACCTGAAAATATAAGGTGGCGCAAAAATAACCTTCCGATGTTTTTTTTTTATTATGTATAGCATTTTCTGATAGGAGGATTACTTTTGCGCCACCTTATACTTCCATGGCATAAATAATCTGTGACATGAGCAGTGAACTGGCAACATGCTTCCTCACGCGAAGCGGCAAATATATATCTAATGAATATAACCTTCTAATGGTACTATTAACGCGGGAACATATATGATCAATATGTTTTGCAAAACTCAAATTATTATCTATAAAAACGCCTAAACATTTAATTTCAGAAACGAAATTTTGCCCCACATCATCCAACGATATATTTAAGTCATTTGAATCTAAACCAAAACACATTGCCCGAGTTTTACCAGGATTAAAAACCAACCCATTCTCCCGCATCCACAGACTGATTTGGCTAAGAAAAACAACAATGTTGGCTTTCAACACATCTAAAAATTGCATATCTGATGAAAACAAAATCTGAACATCATCAGCATATAAAAATGTCTCAATTGAGTTATTATCAAAAACATTAACAAAATCATTCAGGTACATCATAAACAAAATGGGGCCAATTACTGATCCCTGAGGTACACCACTAGTAATCTCCAAAGTCAATGACTCCCTACCATCAACTGACACAAACTGCGATCTATCACGGAGATACGACTGCACCAGCTTACAGGCTGATGTAGAAAAATTATACATACTACATAAAAAAAAAACTGTAGTGAATCTAAATTGTTCACGTGACTCATTGATATCTCATTTAAAAGCCACTGTTGCTGAACTTTAAATAAAATAAGCAAACAAATAATTTGTTCAAGTTAAAATTTATTTTTTTTTTTTAATCCTCGGCTTAAACAGCTGTATTTCAAAAACCTATTTTTTTTTTTTAATTTCCAAAAAAATATGTGTTAATTATAATTTATTCCACAATGCCGTTGCCAATTTAATACGTGGAGCTCTTACAAGATTCATAGTTATGGATGAAAATCTAAAAAAGATACTAAATATATTAGACACTAAATAAAAGATTAATATAAAAAAAATAATTTATTGAAAAAAAAAAATTAAATTTTGCAAAAGTAGTTGCACATAATTGTCCATATATTTTTTAACAGTTTAAGCTACAAGAGTCTTTGATAACTTATTTTAAAGTTGCTTAATTTGTGGTTTTATACCTAGGTTCACAAAAATAATTAAAATCTTGACGGTAAAAATCATTTGTTTTTATTTTTAAAAATCTTTGGTTCACACAGCAGCATTTTATTCATAACTCAGAATACCGTAAGAATTCCACATTGGGATTTGGACACGGCATAGGGAAGTAATTTATAATTGACATATATTTAAAAAAAAAAAATTAAAAAAAACAGTGTTTTGAAATACAGCGTTTTGAACCGCTGCATTATGCATTTTGCAGTATAGAAGTGTATAATTCGTGTGCAATAGTAAAACCACAATTTAAGTAGCTTTAAAATTAAGCATCACTGACTCTTGTAGCTTAAGCCGTTAAAAATATATGGAAAATGAAACACGATATTTCAAGAATTGCTGGGATTAGCTGTCCTATATTTGGAAGAGGTTATGGTTATATGATATACATCTTCTAAACCAAGTTTGTTTGTAATCAGAAAGGGTGGAGGAAATCGAGTGATTAATTGTATATGTTTTCATTCACAGTGTAATGTTCTTAGAATCTGAGGCAAATATTAGTAACTGTGTTTTTAAAACCGTTAACTCTGGAAAAAGCTCAAAGTATACGCAAATGTGTTATAGGGTAAAATATACACATGACTTTTCTTATGCACGTTAACTATTAACATACATAATTATCAATGATGAAAATTCAACGTTTATACATTTTCACCTCTGGCGTAACTTTATAGCATTGTAGAGTTTTTTTCAGATTTTTTTAAAGGGGAACGGTCGCTTAAGTTTAGTTTGAGTAAAAAAGAAGTTTATTAAATAAAAAATTTTTTTTTGGTTATGTTGTTTGTGGGCGTTGTGGTTTAATGGTTAGCTCGTTGGACTGTTGCACAGATGATCCCGGGTTCGATTCCCGGTGACGACAGCATCAATTTATAAAAATAATATGTATGAGTTTTTTATCACTTATATGTATCGCAGCGCCCACCTTCGGTTTTCCCATAGCACTTAACCCCACCGAAGTATAATAGTGAATCAAGGATATGAAAAAAAAAGCTTCAATAAATTCACCAACTCTATATAACTGTTCTAAGACTTATCTCGCGCAATTACAGTGTTGCCATGTTTGAAGCCATTCATCCCTCACCACCTTTCATCACTCCACTATCCAATATCCTTAAAAAAAAAAAAAAACATTTTAATCACTTCTCAAGAGCATGGCAAAACAATATCAGGTAATCTTATTAGAAAACAATGCTCTCTCGATTACAAAAACAAAATATCAAAAATTCATACAAAAAGTAAACAAAACCCTATATAATGTCAAATGAAAAACCATATTTCGCATCACATTAATAAATAGGAAGAATTTCCTGAGTGTTGCTTCTCTTTAAAAAAAAAAAGGATATTAATCACTACTCAAGAGCATGGCAAAACAATATCAGGTAAACTTATTAGAAACAGTGCTCTCTCGATTACAAAACAAAATGTCAAAAATTCATAGAAAAAGTGATCTAGAAACTGTATAATGTCAATAAAAAACAATAATTTGCCCTAATACCTTTACCTTGTAATTTTATGTCATGCCCAAGACTTTCAGTCTACCAAAACAAAAAATAATTGGCAGTAGAAATTATTATTTTAAGGGTTACTCTCTGGCCTTAAAAGTAAAAATTCTGAACTTTCAAAAGTCAAATCTCAATAACTTCAGAAATGGTCATCGTATTGGCTTTAAATAATATTTGTTGGATAAGTCATTAAAACACCTTCAAATTGATATAAAATTTGCTGCTAAAACTATATGGCAATAATATTCCTGACAAACACATTTTGTTTTTTATATATAGAAGATATTATTGATTTTTGTTCTTTACCAGGTGCTTTCTTCATTAAGCTATTGATATACAAAACCTTGATTTCAAATCAAATAACAAAATGTTTGCAAGATTTTTAATAATATATTTTTATTTAATGTCTTTTTCAACACTAACTAACATCATTATTTTTCATTATACATTTTTTTTTAATTTTCCTCTTGTCATGACCATGTTAAATCGTGTCATTTGTTATTGTTGCACCTTTCATTAATAGTTTTTAATTGTATGGTATTTCGTTGAAAACAATGAACTAAAAACTGAGAATTAAGTAGAAAAATGTCTTACTCTGCAGCAGAGTTCTCATTGTTCGTTTTTTTCTTATATAAACAACGACTACACTTATAAAAAAGCGCATACAAATAGTTGAAAATTCAGCTATGACAATAGAAAATTGTACCTGAATTTACTGCAGCAGAATTTTCAATGAGGAGTTGAGACCTGAAATTTAGAAGAACTAAATTTAAGTTGACACTTGTAGTTAAATTAACTAAGAATTTTGCTAAATCAACAAAACTTTTAAGCTGAATCAACAGAAAGTTTGTGCTTAAGAGGTCTTTATGGATCTGAACAGAGCCAGGTTCATATTTTTACCGAGAATATAAGTACCCAGGTAGAAATTGCCAACCGTACCAAAAAAAAGTACTGGCAAACCACTAATATTTTTGTAAAACCAACCGTATACAAAATTACCAAAGTTGCAAATTAAATTAAAATAGGGAAACATCAATATTACAACCGATTAGGATCATTTTTTTAATATTTTAGTATACTTCACTCATTTAAATATGATGTGTAAGACTAAGAGCGATCTGTATTGCTGTTTCTTAAATGTGTTTTATTATACATATTTCTCAAAATTAATATAATTTAAGCTATTTTAAAAGCACCACATTTTTTGAAATACCAACGGCGGCAAGTTCGATCAGACCAACTTGACATCTGTTAGCAATCAGGTAACAGGACAATATAGTCAAGATTTTTAATCACACGTTCTGCTAAATGCATAACCAACCGTAGCCGACTATTTGCCAACACTGTGATGATTGTATCTTTCTGACTGGGTAGTTATTAGTAACGGCCCATCAAAAAGTGTTCTGCCAAAGAATAATTCTAATTGGGCATTTTCATCGATGAAGGAATCATCAATCATACACTCATAATAATACATGCATAAAAATACGAAATTATTGTCAAAACAACAAAAAAAATTCGTAAAATGTACAAATTTTCGTTTATTTTACAAAAAATTTCGTTATTTTGACATTTTTTTGTAATTTTACGCATGGATTATTATCAGTGTAGTAAGGAATCATTCTTATAATGCCGCAAAACAACTTCTTAGTAATATTTTACGCCAATACTCTAATTAATTTTTGTTGAAATTTACCCAATTTATAGTAGGAAACTGTACTCCTACTATAAATTTGGTCAATTTACTCAGTGTGAGTAAATGAAAAATATAAACACCGTATGCGTAAATTTGTACACGAATAATATGTAAAATTACAAGGCAAGTGCGCAAAAAAATAAAATGAAATTTTGAAATTAAAGAATATATTTACCGAAAATGTGCGTAAAAACATGTTTCACGTGCAAATATACTCACAATATGTAAGAATCCTAAAACAAGAGTATATTTACCATCGAAATGTTTAAAGTGATACAGCTAGCTACAAATAAGTTTTTTTAAATAAAACAATATTATTATTTTATATAAAGGGTCCGCCATCTAACGTTTTTTTTCAACTAGTGCTTATTTCGCGAATGGTAACACTTAGCTCATGTCTGATTTGACAGATAATTAGTTTTATCCTTCCGCTGAACGAATATGGTTGTGTATACGCTTGAACAACGCTGGGAAATATTGCGACATTACTTTGAAAATCATGGTAATGTTGCAGAATGTGTGCCGATACACCCAAAACGAGTCACTGTTTGGTGCGGATTTTGGTCCAGAGGCATAATTGGGCCATTTTTCTTCGAAAATGAGCAAGGAGTGGCCGTTACAGACAATGGCGATCGTCATCGGGCCGTGTTGAACGAATTTTGTTCACAAAAATTGAAGAGGAGGAAATACAGCTGCACACAATCGATAATGTGCTTAAAAATTGGACCGATCGTGTAGGCTACTGCATGGCCAGCCGAGGCAGCCATTTGAATAAATTATTTTCCATTATTAACCGGAAGGATTGTACTTTCAAATAAAAAACGAAATTTGAGAAAATATTCAGTATTTTTTTTTTTTATAGCATTTTCAAAAAAAAAAAAGTTATTTGGCGGACCCTTTATATCCGCTATTCCATTACAGGCCGGACAAAAAAGGGGAATTTTTTGGCCTTGGGTCTTCCGAATTCAACTAAATTTTGCATTCAGAAATTCTATGAAGCCACTTAAAGATTGGCGTATGCGCGAATTAGTTTTTTGGAAAAATGAGAAATATGCAAAAAGTGTTTCCTTTAATACACATCGGATCATTAACATTTAAACTGCATTGGAATTGTACACTCCCCTACTTTTTTATAAAAGAATTTATTAATGTAAAAAGAAAAGCATTTTTTGCAATTTGATTTTTAAATGTATTTTTTACAAATTTTTCCACTCTCGATTTGTAAAGATATGGGATTTTTACTAAAAAACAACACGTTTGTTTCATGGGTACAGTGGTTTATCAATGAATTATTGAAAAAAATCTTATATAATTTGTCCATAGAAAAATCAACAATTTGTTTAAAAATGTAATGGTAAGCTGTCTTTTAAATGTCCTCTTTTAAAAACTATAAATTTATTTTTTTAAGACTTTTTCTGTTCTTGAAAGATAAAGGAATCTACTAAAATATTATGTATAAAAACTTACTTTTTATCAGTTCAAGACCACGTTTCTTTTTAAAAAAAATCTAATATTCAAGAGCAAATGTTGGCTTGAAAGGGCTGAAAACTTCAACAGAATATTTTAGTACATCCTTTTATCTTTCACGTACAGAAAATGTGTGTGAATGTATAGATTTATGCTAAAAATTACATATTTTGCAAATATATATTATATTTTCAAATCGAGAGTGGCAAAATTTAAAAAAAAATCGTTTTTAAAATAAATTGCATAAAAATGCATTCCCTTTTGATGCTTAAAAATATTTGTGTTCCACAATAATGAAAGAGGAATAAACCGATGATAATCTGATATATATAAAATAAACTACGAATGTTGAAACTTACACACTTTTTGCATATTTTTCATTTAAAAAAAAAAATTGGAATATTTAAAAGAAATATCAAATTTAAAGTTACCTTTTTAGTGTTGAACTTGCACAGACATACGACAATCATTATTTCGTAAAGGCTGTTGCCAACAACATGGACTATTATCAGGAGACCCCTTAAACACAACAGATTACAAATAAAAAGATATCCAAACTTTCTATTTATGTATGTACATTAGAGTGTCCCTTAAGGTGTTCTACAAGTTTAAATGTTAGAAATGTTGAGACGCTACCCTCTAATTTTTTTGTATTTGTCTTGAAAATAACTCATGTGAATGTTTACGCCCCTACGACCACGCCTTCCCTACCCGATAGGGCCTTAAAGATCAGAACATGCGTTTATATGGGAGAAAGGGATATTTTTTTAGTTTTTGCTGTTTTTTTGCAATATTGCAATAGTTTTTACTCTAGATGAAAAATTAATCGAGATTAAGATAAAATTATGTATTCAGAAAGGTATAAAAATCAAAAATCGGTTAAGAATTACCCCAGTAATAAATAATGCCCCAGACCACTAATGTGCCAAATACCACTTCAGCAAGAAATTCGAGCTCAAATTTTAAACGTTTTTAAAATTGATTACTGAAACATAATTTTTTTATTTAATACACTCATAATTGTGAGCCATAAGAGAAGTTTTTTGTTTTGGATGGCGTTAACCTGTCCTACGGTGATGTCAAAAACGAACAAAATTTTTGGGGTGTTTTTCAAATCTCCAATTTCAAATTTTAAAAAAATTTCTTCAACAAAATCGAAAAAATTTAGATTTTTATTGCTTAAACTTGTTTAAAACATCTAAGAGATTAAAAATAAAAAAAACTTAAAAATATCCCCCAGTACACTTGGGTAGTGCAACGATTTAAATTTTACGGATTTCGGGGAAATTGTGTTTTTTAGTAATAAAATATTTTAAATCAAAAATTAGCTACTTTTTAACTATTATAGTTTTATTTTATAAGCATTACTCAAAGTTAAAAATAAAAATATTTCGAACATTATTAACCCATGTGGACCTGCGACCCCAAGTGACCCCAGACTTATTTATTTCAATTTTCAAAAAACGTTAAAGATTTTATTACTACTTTTGAATTTTAAGAAACGTGATGTAAAAGATAATAACAGAATAATTTTAAAGAGCGAAATATGCGATTAATTTATCATCTAGAGTAAAAACTATTGCAATATTGCAAAAAAACAGCAAAAACCAAAAAAATATCCCTTTCTCCCATATAAACGCATGTTTTGATCTTTAAGGCCCTATCGTATAGGGAAGGCGTGGTCGTAGGGGCGTAAAATTTCGCATGAGTTATTTTCAAGACAAATACAAAAAAATTAGAGGGTAGCGTCTCAACATTTCTAACATTTAACTTTAAGGGACACTCTAATGTACATATATATTTGTTTTTCATAGTGAATTATTAATTTTTAGTTATTTTCAATTTATAACGAGCTTTCAACCTCCGTATACTTACAAAAATAAAGCAAATCAAACATATTAGCTAGGTTGACATTAGTATTTCGATCTGGCTAAAGATCTCATCAGAACCCGAAGTTTTAGAAAAGCTAGAGCCTCCATAATAGGCAGAACTTTAACAAAAACCCTATTAATCATCAATTTTGCTCCATTCTTATCTTCTTAGTAATCAAGCACGTGGTTAAGTCTTTTCCTAACAAGCAGCATGACGTTACTAAACTTTGAAGGCCAAAAATGTTCTATTTATGTATATAAAAAAATGTTAGTGTTTATTTTTAGTTTTTGTGTTTTCCTTATTTTTCTATTTTTTAATAAAAAAATAATTGTTTGACAAATAAAATTTAGTTTACAGTACATTTACACACTTTATGCCTTTGTTTTTAGACACAAAATACTAATTGTACACACAATATGTGTTCTTATAAAAAAAGGGTGTTCATTAAAAATGCATTAAAAATGTGTACACATAGTTTTTACAAATTTAGTGCCCAAATTAAACTTCGCTTGAAAAAAAAATGTACAGACTTTATTGTAGTGAATTTACATGTTTTTTTTTAAGAGTGCAAAATTTCCAAAGAATGCTTCCTTCCTATGACAAGGTAATGTTAAGTTCATCTATAGAAATACAAAATTAGATGAAAATTTTTGCTGTTGAGTGACGATTTTTGATCGATTACACAGGCCTACAAAAAAAAAATTTTTGTTTGGTGCCGCTAATTCTATGTTATAATTTGGTTAATTAGTCCGCAAGACGTCATGGTTAGCTGTCAAAATCGCGAAGCTACGTTCAGGTTTGTATCGATCGGTCGTAACCTAAAAAATGTATTTTATTATACTTAATGTCATAATAGTCAATTAATTTCTTTGATTAAATGATAATATCGATATGCCGTCGTCGAGAAGGTGTTGTGTAAATAATCCAAATACATTTTGTTATATTTGTGGTGAATATGTAGTAAAAAAGTTTAGAAAACCTATAACAGATGCAGTGAAGAAGACATACGTTGATTACTTTAATATCCATGCGAAATCTCGAAAACTACACGTAGCATTAAAAAAGTAAGTATCAATTTTTTATCAGGGTACCGAACGTACTTGAAATCTGTTTTATTTTTAGCGGCACCAAAATCATTGTAGGCCTGTGTTATTGCTCTTTTTCGCTTAGTTTCCGAGATAGAATCGTTTTTATGATTATAAAATAAAATATATGTGAAAATTACGCCATCTTACAAGAGCTACAGAAAGCGGAGACACAAAAAATTATATTTTACAGTTATATAAGTTTTTTGTTTTTATATACATCGAGATTATTATACTCTCCATCCCATAGTGCGGAGGGTATATTCACTTTGTCAAATGTTTTTTTTATGTTATTTTCAATTTATAACGATTTTTCAACCTCCTTATATTTAAAAAAATAAAGCAAATCAAGCATATCAGCTAGGTTGATACTAGTATTTCGATCTGGCTAAAGATCACATCAGAACCCGAAGTTTTAGCAAAGCTATTTGCTAATTTTCAAAGCTCAATTTTGCTAAATTCTTGTCTTCTTAGTATTCAAGCACGTGGTTAGGGTCTTTTCCTAACAAGCATCATGACGTAACTAAACTTTGAAGACCAGAAGTGTTCTATTTATGTTAAAATTATTTTTTCAAACAATTGTGGTTTAAATTAACTAATAAAATTTGTAAATTTGGGAAACACGAAATAAATTTTAGGTCGAAAAATAGTTCATATAATCATGAAATTTGTTTTTTAGGTAAAAGATTATAACTATTAACTTATTAGTAATAAATTTAGCTAAATAACTGAACTAAACGATAACAACTGAAAAAACTAGCCCATTTGGAATGTAAGCCGTTAAACAGATTATTGAATTAACTTTTTTTTATGAGTGTATTTTTTGCTCCATTTGGCTACTGTAATTTAGTCGCCAACATACAACATATCTTGTGTAAGATTCAACGTCAACATTAAGCTGGAATATAAGTAATGATGGACCCAGTTGTTGGTTACATGTACAAGTATTTTAAAGGGTTGCCATCCAACATAAAATGTTTTATAATATAAATACAAATTGTTAAAATTCATATTAATAATTTTATTTTTAGTAAAATTTTGAACAAATGTCTTGAAGATGTTCCTAAGGAAACTTCTACTATTACTAATTACGAACAATTCAGACAAATTGGTGAATGAAAGTGTGAACTATAAAAATGAACTAAAATGTCGAGAACTACTTCTAATGATTTAAGTTTATTACGCTTTGTCGGTTAACTCAGGCAATTTTTGGTCTCCAAATAGTTTGAATTTGCTTTAATTACTTACACACCTAAAATATTCTAATTTTTCCCCTATAAAAAAGTTTTTAGTGGTACAAAATCTTTGCAAAATTATAAATTTTGAAAATTTCTTAATGTTGCTACCACTATGTCAATAAAATTTGTACAAAAACTTTGGTAACTCATTTCTCCTCTAAATTAAACAATTTGTAACATTTAGCCAAGAACTAAAAGCAGAAGAATAATTAGGTAGAAACTATTACAGATGGCAAAGGCTACATCACTTGACTCTAAAGCTTTGTAATTAGCAAAACTTTACAAAATGTACAACATACACATTTCATGGCACACTTTCCAAAAGAGACACTCACTGGCGCACACATATGCAATATTTGAAATGGTAGCCAACAGTTAACTATACGGTATGGAATACTTGGATAGTTAGGAGTTGGAAAAAGAAAAACGATAATTTTGTTTACACAGTACTTTTCGGTTAAAGTCACTTCGCTTATAGTCCATTTAGCGATATAGTTCACATTTTACTCTTTTACTGTTACTTTAAATCAAATGTCATACAAAATCTGTACAATATATTCATATTTGACATATCCCAGCAAAAAATAACCTGGATTTGGTAAGCAATAACTACATTTAATGCTTCCAAAATAGCGCTTCACCGCCTTGCATACTTCAAAGCATGCCTTAGTAGTGCTTCCCAAAATGCCTTCTTTGAAGCATTGAATAATGCATACAATGAAGCAATAAAGAATGCATACCATAAAGCATTAATATTGTCAACAGACAAGATTAGATCAGAAGGCACTATGCACCGCGACCAATGTAGGTCTTTTGTGCTGCCTAAGATTACCTACAGATTCAAGCTACCTATAAAGCCAATTATCCTATTAGGCAAAATGTTCGTGATGTCGGAAGGCGAAATGAAGCGATCACCCAGAAACCTAAGTCTCCTATCACAAAGCCTGGGACATTCGCAGAGAACATGCTCCGAGGTCTCAGACACCATCTCGCAAAACCTACACAAATCCGTGTCCGATTGACCCTTCTTGTGCAGATGGTATCTGAGATTACAGTGTCCAGTTAAGTACGACGCCAGGGTCCTCAAACCCCCCCCCCCCCCCCCCTTTCAAGCGACAAGAGTCGCCTCGACCCCCTACTGGAAAAAGAGATCAATCTTTTAGCCTGGCGCTGACCAGGAGAGTTTTCCCAGTAACTAGAGAATTCAGACTCTCTCCATGCCCTGAGCCTTTCCCTAACATACCCCGCAGGTATTCCACAGAATGGTTCAGGACCAATAAAGGGCTTTCGGGCCCCGCGGTTGGCAAGACAATCTGCCCTCTCGTTGCCCTCATGCCCCTCATGACCAGGAATCCACCCCAAGGTTAGAGAGTTGCCTCTACCGAGCCTATTGAGAGTCTGAATGCATTCCATGACCAACCCGGACGACACCTTATAGGCCATTAAGGCCCTCAGTGCAGCCTGACTGTCAGAAAGAATGTAGATGCGAGATCTGCGAGTTCCCCTTCGCAGGCATTCCAATGCACAGACACAAATGGCCCAAATCTCCGCCTGAAAAATGGATTTACCCATAGGTAAGGCACGCTGGAAGCCTGGTCCGAAGACGCCCGCACCCGTGTTCCCATTCGACTGCTTAGAGCCATCAGTGAACCACACCTGAGAACCATCTTCCGGTTCCCAGGATTGATTGGTCCACATGTCTCTGTCAAACAATAACACATCAAAATATCTATCAAAGATCCACTCCGGTGACACTTTGTCCGCAACCTTAGAAATTGGGTCATCTATTAGGATTCGCGCGATCCTCATGTGACCCCTTAGGTCGCCTCCCCTCATGCCACCGAATTCACTTAGTCTAGAGGAACCCATACTGGCAACCTCCATTACAGAAATATGCAATGGCGTGATCCCCAGCATAACCCCCAAGGCATCCGTCGGGCAAGTTCCGCCGGCCCCTGTAATGCCAACACACGCAAGACGGTAGATTCTCTTAAGAGCCTCCCTTGCCTTACTCTGTTCAACTTTTGGCCACCATGCAAGGGCAGCATAGGTGATCATCGGTTTAACAATAGTATTGAACGACCAGTAGACCATTTGTGGCCTTAGGCCCCATGTTCTCCCGAAAAGCCTCTGGCAGGCATAATATGCCCTGGTGGCCTTCTTGGAGACGTGGTCAAGATGTTCGTTCCAGGTGAGGGAGCTATCAAGAGTCACTCCAAGATACTTAACACTGCTAGAGAAGCCAACCGTTACGCCCTCAACGACCGGCATAGACAGGTTAAGTTTTCTCCTTCTCGTGAATGGTACCAGGATTGTCTTCGACGGATTGACAGACAACCCCTTTTCCCGGCACCACGAAAGAGTGAAGTTCAGAGCCTGTTGCATACGCTCGGAGATGGTCCTGTCATCCCAACCCACAACGGAAATGACAAGATCATCGGCGTATCCATAGGTCCTGAAACCCAAGTCGTTCAGACCCTCGAGTCAACAGACAAAAAAGCGCTTCTTATTACCTAAGGAGGCATGAATTTATCGCTTCTAAGAGCACATGAAAGAAGAGACATAGCAAGTAGGACATCGCAAACAAAAAGCATGCCTTCTGGATATGCTTTGGAAGCGCTTCGTAATAAAATAATGCCTTCCGGGAGCGCTTCTGGGTAATCACTATTTTCTGCTGGGATATGCCACGTACATAGATGTGGTAACCAAAAGTAAAATCATATGCAAGCAATTCAAGTTATAGTAAAATTATAAAAAAATTTGTAAAATAATTTAAGTTCTAAATTATTTCTAACTTTCAAATGTGTAAAAGAAAATCGGAATCAGAAGATTGGGCTAAAACTGTTCAAACATCGTTTTTAAATTCAACTTTTTCACACGTTATAATACTAACTTAATTTTATATAGTCACATTAATTGATGACTATATCCGAAGTCGTTTATTTGCAACGAAATGGTACACTTAGAATACTATGTAGGTAAAGACCACTGCAAATGTAGTTAAAAACAAATGAAATGTCACGTAAAGAAATGACGATTTACATTTCAGTAAATTCAACTAACATTGTCATTTGTTTTTTAATGTTCAAAAACTGACTAACAATTGTGGTAAAAATGACACCACATGTTTGTGAAAAATAAACAGACATTTATTTTTTTATTTTTTTAAATAACAATAAACTGCTGTAAAAATGAATGTAAAATCATAAAAAAAGTCATTTGATGCGGTTTGTTTTTTTAAATGAACTACAAGCTTAGTAAAAGTTTAATTTGTTCTCCCACTCTGAAAAGTAGAAGGACAATGCTAAACGTTACATTTTTATTAAATTTGATTAATGGTGATATATGCTCCGATTTCCTGTTAGAAAATGTTGTACTTTTCGTTCCTCCAAGATCAACACGTAATTATATTCCTTTATATACTCCATTCTATCGTCAAATGTATGCTGATGCTGATCCGTTTATAAGAATGTGTAATGATTTTAATAATCTTTATAATTTGTTAGATTTTTCTTCAAATGTTAATATTATTAAACGCAACATCATTTTGTTTTTAAATTCTACTATTTGAAAAAAAAAAATTTTTTTGTACTTATATTAATTTATAATTTTGTAATTATTATGTTAATAGTCTGTAAGGATTTATTCCGTAGACTTAAATAAATAAATAAATAAATAAATAAATAAAAAAATGACTCACATTTACATTAAAAATAAATAAACTGTGTTACAACCCAAACAACTACCTATTTTTAAAGCAAAATTTCCATGAGTGTACCCTATGGGGAATGAGGAGTCAATTGACCTAAAAGTGACTGGTTATAGAAGGACTTATCACAGGACTGGTATAATTTAATACTGAAGTGGGTTAAGCAGTGTCAATTGTCCTAAAATTGCCTATGCTGTGACTGGTAAAATAGAACATACCAATTAACCAGAATGCTTATTAAGAAGAAAAAGACAGTTGGTCAGAGCTTTACCCATTGGAAGCTGTTTAGTTTTCGTTTTTTTTATACGACATGGCCCTTTTACGACAGTCTTGTGGTATGCCCATCTTTGGTTAGTCCTGTGGCATGCCACTATGTGGTTTAAAGCACGACAAATGATTCCCTCCTATGACAAGCCAATATTAAAGTTGCCGGTTGTTTACATAGGGTAGGGTTTAGCAGAGGACCGGTCTCTGGCACGAAGGGACCGATCCTGTGGCACACGCAGAACTGGTCCCATTCCGCATAGGGTGTATATAAAAAAATTGGCATATATTCACATTGGCGATATAGTTAGTCCACAATTTGTGTGCAACTTAGAGATGTGACTTTAAGCGAAAAGTAGTGTAATAACATTTAACAGACGGACATTAAATAAATACTAAGTAATAATATTTCTACTGCAGAAAATGACGATGAAAACTTTAAACGAAAGCCAATGAGGCAACATCGTCAGGTCAATTGAAAACATCAACTTTAACAAAATGATACAAAACTTTCAACAACATGAAGAAGACGAAAGAATGAAGGAATGTTAAGATTTAAACGCCGACATTCATAGATGAAATTCATTAAAAAGTTGTTCTTACACTCAGGATAAAACATAGGTAAGATCAACTGCAAATTACAATTAAAATCAACAGCAAATGACAGTTAAAATTAATATATTTCTATAAAAACGTATTGTGATGGTAAAGGAAGTTTTTTACACAGGTATAGAACTTTGTGTTGGAAACACTCTTTTAACTGGCCGCTATTTTGTCAGCTGACAAGTGAATTATGCTAAGTTTGGTTTGGCATTTCAACATGAATAGACTGACGCCTGAACAACGCTTCCTAATTGTGCAAATTTATTTTGAAAATCATGGTTCTGTTCGAAATACGTATCGCGTACGAACTTTGCGAATTTCGTTTAGCGATGAAGCTCACTTTTGGTTAAATGGATACGTCAATAAACAAATCTGCCTTGGAGTGATGATAATGCTCAAGTGTATGTTGAGACACTGTTACATCCAGAAAACTGACTGTTTGGTGTGTTTTATGGGCTGGTGGAATCATTGGTCCGTACTTCTTCAAAAAAGATGCTGGTCAGAACATTACAGTCAATGGTGACCGCTATAGAGCCATGATTACTGATTTTTTCCTTCATTAATTGAACAACCATGATGTGCAGGAGCTGTGGTTTCAACAAGACGGCGCAACATATCATACAGCTCGTGCCACAACTGATTTATTGAAGGAGTCGTTTGGTAACAGCATAGTTTCACGGTTCGTACCCGTGAATCGGCCTCCAAGATCATGCGATTTAACGACGCTGGACTATTTTATGTGGGGATATATGAAGTCGCTAGTCTATGCCGATAAGCCCGAAACGATTGATCACTTGGAGGACAATATTCGCAAATGTTGGAGAAAGTAATCGAAAATTGGACATCCAGATTAGACTACGTCTGATCATATGCCAGAAGTCATATTTAAATTATAATGCCAGAAGATTATCTTTCGAATAAAGTAAGTTTCAACTCTGACCTCTCCATCACCTACGATGCGAGACTGAAATCCAGAAACCCACCGCTTTTACTAGCCAAACAACTCCATGATGAAAACTTTAACATCCAGACAACATGGTCGCAGCACTGGTATGACTCGGGACGTAGTAGTCCCTTATTCAACAAAGATGCCCGTAACAACGAATTTGACCTTCCACGTAAAGCTTGGTGTAACTTGAACCGCCTTCGCACTTCCACTGCCAGAACGATGGAAACCCTAACTAAATGGGGACTCGCAAATGACGCAAGCTGCCAATGTGGTCATCCAACTCAATCGATTGACCACATCATATATAGCTGCCCAGTTTTGTCATTTCCAGGCAATAATGAAGAATTGAAATCCTTAACACCTGACGCAATATCCTGGCTAAACTCATTAAACTTATAACAATCAATCTATCTCAACAATTTGATTTAAGCTAACAAAACATAGTGGAAAATATATTTTCTCTGTATTCTTAATTCCATACGCTAAATAAAATAAAAACCTCAAATTTGGTAGAATGCATATAACAGTTTATTTTGCTAAAATCAAAATAAATTTTTGCTAAAAATTACAATTTAACAATTTTTTTATTTTACTAATATTTAGTAAATGTATTTGCTGATTTTAGCAGATTATTTTGTTGCTTTCAATTAAAAAAAATTTAGCTTAAATTTAACTAAATATTTGTAAATTCAACAGATTTATTTTTGCTATTCTTATATTACTAATATTTAATAAAAAAATTTGCTAATTTTAGCAGTTTTTTCTGCAAGGTCAATTTTAACTAATTTTTAGTAGGTTTTTTGCTGTTTTTACTGGATTATTTCAATGAGTATACATTTTTTGGAAAATCAGCGCAGTATGTAGTTATTTTAACCTCCTAAAATTCAACTGACAAATGTAAATAAAATAACTTCCAATTCAGTAAAAACAACTGACAGAAAATTACTGCAGAAACAACTACAAATTGATTTAAAACAACACATCACACACAGTTTTCAAAACAGAGCTATATTGTTTTAGTTTGTAAAATATTTGACCGAAAGACACACTTAAAAATTGTAGTATTTGAAGTAGTTTGTTTAAAAATTCGAAACAAAGACATAAAATAAATGTAATAAATATGCAATAGTTTATGTTGTTCGTTTAAAAAAACACTGTAAACCAACTGCAGTTGCAGCTGAAATAACTACAACCACATTACAACACAATTAAGTTTTAAATAGTAACTGCAGAACTTCTCTGAGTGTACCGTAGCAGTAACTAAAGTGTCGTTTTTAAATTTCTTGATGTTAGTGCCAAAAATTACACTTCTTTTAAAGTAAAGTTTTTCCAAAGCAACAAAATCTATGAATGAATTACCAGAAAGACATAATGACAGATAATATGGAATATTAGCACTGCAAATGTATGGAATGATGGATGGAATTAAACGAGTGGAGATATTATGGATAGAAGTAAAATATCTTTTTGGAAACTTTTAGTCAAATCGAATGTGATATTCTGCTTGCGATTTTAATCTTAAAACCTGAAATACTTGAATATGTTAAAAAAAAAATTTCTTTTATTAAAGTTCACACAAATATTTATTTATTAATTCTCTTTTTGATAGGAGAACATTTTTGCCATTTCGAGTGAGTTTAAATCTTATATTCACTGTGAAGACTGCAGATTTTGTCCATTCGAAATTTCGTTTTTTTATTGTTAATAATATAGATGGATATTAAAGGGAAAGCGAACGTTCTACAGTATGAATTATGTCGGTTATGAGTCATTCCCAAAATTTTCGATACGGCCTCCGGATATATGACTATTAAGGCGTTGCTTTTGGATTTTAGCAGCGGAATATGAATACGTATCTCCCAAAGATTTTTGTGCGATAAGTAAAAAAAAATACATGTAGTTACCCCCGTATTCATAAAAATGTTAAACAGCATTTCAAATACATTTTAGTTAAAACACAAATTTTAGCTTTAAAGCTGTATTCATAAACGTACACAAGGTTTAAAATAAGTATTTTAAGCTAATATGCGTTAATGAATACAGTTTTAAGGCTTAACATGTGCTTTAACTAAAATTTATTTGATATCTCAATTAAGATTTGTTATGAATACGGACGTTAAAGTTTAAAAAATTAAACAATTCCCTAAATATTAAGACACAAAAAGTCCAACACAAACCTCAAAAAAAAATTAAAATGGGAAACTGCGAAGATAAAAAGAACAGTTATGGAACCAGTACTTTCTATATAATTGACCCCACTTACCCACAGCAATTCCAGATTGTATTAGTCATGCTAGAAGTACTTTAATTGAGTCCTCATTTACGATTTTCAAATAGAACACCAAAAAGAAGATTATTTCCGATTTGGATGAAGCTTTTCAAAAATATTTTAAACATCCATTTATAATTTGTCTGCCCTCTTCCCTGTGCGAGATTTCTCCAAAGTCCAAATTCGATATCCCCTAATGTATAGTTTGATATAGAGGAATAATCATAGGTCTTGTAAAGTTAAGCACACTTGTTTATTGTGACTTGCTTTATTATATGGAATGTTCTTGTTTTTTTATGTTAACTAAAATGAGAATGTTGTAAATGTGTTGGCTAAATGAATTGGTGTTGATGAGCATGACCATTCCTCTAGTTCAGCAAATTTAAGAAGTAGGAGGAGAAATAATGTGGCAATAACAATAGAGTACAAATATCAAGCTTGAATATTAGCAGTAACGAATTTAATGTACCCTTTAATAACCTCTCTGCTGTGTAAGACGTATATAATATAACTTTTATCAAAACTCTATCCTGTTGCGTGAGACGGTATATACGTCCACTCTACATAAGTGCAGCATGTGTTTTTTTTATTTCGAAGCAACTAGCGAAGTTTTTTTTCGACTACGCAGTTAGGTAGTTAAAATGATATGATAATAATGGTCAACACTACGCTTAGAATACTATGTTGTTAAAGACTACTGAAAATGTAGTTAAAAACAAATGAAATTTAATTTGAAAAAAGGAAGACTTACATTTCAGTAAATTTAACTAATATTGTCATTTGTTTTTTAATGTTTAAAAAATGAACCACAATTGTGGTAAAAATTAACCACATATGCAATATAAAAAACGAACATTTATTTGTTTTATTTTTTTTTAAATAGAAAAATCTACTGCATAAAATTATTTTTAAAATCATAATACAGTAATTTCATATGGTTTGCTTTTTTAAATGAACTTCAATTATAGTCAAAACCGAAATTTCTTCAACAAATGACTGTTGTTTTTACTTTAAAATAAAGATACTGTTTTACAACTCCAACAACTACAAATATTTACAACAGAAGTTTCCTGAGTGTGGTTTTCGTGCCGAGAAGGTGTAGTTTTTCTTTTTTAGCTTCGGACCGTATTTTTAGTACATTAATAGCAAAAATATTGATTTCCTACGCTTAGTGTTCTAGATTTTGACTGTTACAAATTTGGAATTTCAGATTTTAAAATGGAAATATCTCTGGAACTGTAAGAGATATTCCACACATGTACGCATGTTTTTTGTTGGGGTATACTGGCAGATTTTAAATATGTTAATTTAATGAAAATCGAATAAGAAAACAATGACGAGCATTCAGAATTTTGTATGATAAAAGTGACATATTTTGGGGGATCATATCGCTCATTTAACTGCCTCGCTCGACCCTTTCTCTATTTATTTGGACACGTTTTTTATAAATAGGGGGTTTTAATGTATTTTTCTCTTAGTGAGAGTTGTGTGCGAATTCGCTAATTATCGAGAGACACATGAGTAGCACAGTTTCTCTATAATTTATATACTCTTTGCACCCACTTTAAAGAAAAAATAAAATATATTATCCTCTATCTCGAGAAGTATGCATGATATTAATATGAAATTTTTACACAATATAAAGCATGATATAACTAATAAATCATTAACTCAAAAATCGCATTTTTTGACTTATGACAGTCTTGAAGTAAATGAGCGATATATATTGCCACTCTACGGGTATGTGGGGCCCAATTTCTAAACTTAAGCACCGTATTACTTTTTCCTGTTCCAAATTTCATTGTAATTGGGGCAGTAAGTAAGAAATGGCCCAATTATTTTCACAAATTTTGAGAAATATCCCACTGTGTGGAGGAAAAAAATATTAAAAATAATACAAAACGACTGACCATATCCAGACACCAAACAACCTTTTTTTAGTTGTTGACCTATGTAATCTAATAATATTTTTTAACAGCTGATGCTAAGGTATATAAAAACATAAATGAATGTTGGGCGCCAAATTTTACCAACACATTCAAGTGTTCTTAGTTGCATTGGTTACAATACTACACTACTTAATGTTCTTTTTTAAAAATTTTTCCATTAATTGCTGCTTAAAACTAAGGTTTGGTGTACCTCAATTTTGAGTTTAGGGTCATAGAAGTCTTCGAAGAGAAGTTGTCCCTTCAGATTTAAGCAAAATTATTGTTGCCCACGGACAAAAATTATATCCAAAAACTTTTTTACATAGTCTTACAATGGAAATGTGATTTATTTAATTTAAAAAGCGGGCATTTAAATAAGTTACAAATATCCTTATAAACTAAATACACATCTTATAAAGTACGGTGCCATTTTATAATAAACCCTAAAGTTGTTATTAAAGCCAAATTGTTTCATTTAAACACAAATGTTGTTGCAACAACTACTACAATAACAACGACAAAACATTGTTTGAGCAGTTCTTTAACATTTCTTAAAATGCTGTCAACAAAAATGAACTACAATAATAAAGGATACAGACATAATAGCAACATATTACTAAATAGCAAATACGATTACAAACTCATTGTCCATCCTTGTGTCCTACTGATGATAATGATGATCACAGCCCAGTCATTTTCATTATAAGACGTTGTAGTAGAAAGTAACAGCAGGAACAGGAACACAGTTAAAGTAATTTGTCGACTTTGCCAATTTGAAGAAGCTCTAGAGTAAAAAAAGACATTATGTTTTTGTGGCCGAAATTGTAATTTTATTTTCTTATTTTCCATAGTTTTTTCTTCGGTTTTAATAAACATTTAGATTTTTTTAGTACAGGGGGGCTGTAAGTATGAGTTTTTTTGTATTATATTTGCTCATAAAAATAAAATACGCACTATACAACACTCATGTGTGTCGTTTCTTTCATTACAGTTTTCCGTATACGGAACAAAATAGAAAATATTACATGAAAAACTTAAGTATCCTTAAATGTTTCTACTATTTACAGTGAATAAGAATAAAAAAACATGGATTTTCTACAAACAATTTTGAAAATTCTCTACAAAATTTAATTAAAAAATTTCTTATATTTAATTTTCCGACAAGTTTCAAAAATTGTTTTCAAAAAATGTCATTTCAAAGACCCAGTTGATATGTAATTTGCGAATACATTTTTGAAAACGCGTTTTTTTGCATAATACGATATTTTAGCCCTAAATGCATCATCATGTCAAGAAATTTTGGTAAAATTTTTCATGCGTTTTTGACTGCGAATTTTTCGAAAAGTGCTTTTTAATGGTTCGCAAAGCTTTCTAAATTGAAGCATTAAAATGTTTTTTAAACATTGCACATAAACCACATAAGTAGTTTTACTAATACTCTTTGAAATTGCAAAATAAATCGTTTAAATATATAGATAGATATATATCTAAAAATTAATCAAAAATATTTGTCACATTTATATGAAAAATTCAACCACTTGCAAGTACAGTATATAATAAAATGTTCTACGCGGATACAATTCGATTTAAATTAGCGAACTGTAATTAAAAACAATAAAAATGTGATTTAATAAGAGTTTTCCGACGTTTTTTCTCTTCTTTTTAAAGTTCTAAAAATGGATTATATACCTTTATTCGAGCGATGCATTCAAATGAGTTAAAAACGTTTTCAGAACCCAATGTAGAAAAGCAGAAAGCAGACTCGGTAGTAGCAACCGCCAATTCTGTTGTGGCTATCGAACCATCGAATTTCTGTTGAGGCAATCGAAAGTCAGTTGTTTTAATCGAATGATTGTTGACGCAAGCGAAAAATTCTGTCACAACAACCGAAGCATGGGAATGGCAATTCTCATTACAAATCTTATTACTTTTATATGGCAGAGCTGTGAATGAATCATTCATTTTTGATTTCAATTCATTACGAATTTGAATTGAATTTTGAATAATTCTTTTCACATAAAAAAAGAATTGAATGAAATTTGAATTAATTCAAATGAATTTGGTAATATAAATTGGAATTCATTTCCAATTCAAATGAATTCGGCAAAATGAATTGCTATTCATTTTCAATTCAAATGAGTTTGGCGAAATGAATTGCAATTCATTTCCAATTCATTTGGCTTGAATTGATTTTGAATTAATTCAAGTGAATTAGAGAAATGAATTGCAATTTATTTTCAATTCATTTGTATTGAATTGATTTGAATAAATTCAAATGAATTAGAAAAAATATTGCAATTCGTATTAATGAAATGAAAAATGAATTGCAATAAATCAAAGTAAACATGATGTTTGGAGTTTGTTTCGTCAAGTATTACTTACATTAATTCAAATGAATTGAAAAAGAATTGCAATTCATTTTCTAATTCATTTAAATTAATTCAAAATCAATTCAAGTCAAATGAATTGGAAATGAATTGCAATTCATTTCGCCAAACTCATTTGAATTGAAAATGAATTGCAATTCATTTTGCCAAATTCATTTGATTAAAAAATTAATTGCAATTCATTCCAACCAAATGCATATGAATCGATTCAAATTTCATTCAATTCGTTTTTTGGCGAAAAGAATTAATTCAAAATTTTACTAATTCAGTACATGAATGATTCGCGAATTAATTCAAAAATGAATGATTCATTCACAGCTCTGTTAAATGGGATGTCCCGAAAAATAATGAATTATTATTACTAAACACATTACGAAAAATCAAAAAAAAAATATAAATTTATTGTGTCTTAAAATAAATTTTCGAAAAAACTAAATTTAATAACCAAATATTGTTTATATTGAACATTTTTTTTTAATAAAATGTTCCCACACGGTTTTCGAGCCTGAGACTTCAGGTTGTTAGTCAACCGCTCTAGCATCTGAGCTATTTCGCCATGCTATATTTGATAGATAAAAACATAAATGACTTGTTTCCACAAATTTCCAGCTTAAAAAACACTAAAAATAAGTCGGTATAAATACTTACTACACTTAAAGAAATAAGTTAGTAGAAAAGTTAGTAAAACATCTTGTAAATCAGGTATACTATTTTTCAGCAAATTTTTTGCTAAAATTATGTTTTCAGCTAAAATTTTAGTTATACTTATTCAGCAATTAACTGTTTTGAACTAATGTTTTACTAATTAGGGAAAAATGGGAAATTTCCTCCCCCAAAATGATATTTTTCAATACAAAAATATAAAAAAGATTAAAAAATTGATTAAAAATACTTTAAGTTCCGTGCCCTAGTAATAACTATAAAAAGACTGCACAATAAAAGGCGCGGATCTAGGGGGATAGAATATGTGACATTTCCTCCCCCAAAATAAATTGTTTCAATACAAAAGTGTAAAAGAAATTAGAAAATTTAATAAAAACTACTATAATTTTTCTCCCCAAATCTTTTCCTGAATTCGCAGCCTACAATAGGGTTATAACTTTTTTGTTGCAATAAAAATTACAGGCCACCACCTTATGGACAGTCGATTCGGAACAAAAACTTTCCGCACCGTAACCAAAAGGTCTTTTGATATAAATATTTATTTTAATTAGTATGAAACAATGTGTATGTGTGTTAGAAACGAAAAATACAATAACGTCTAACCCTACTGTACAAAATAAAAAATAAAAAAATAGTTGTCAAAATTTGCATAACAAAAATACAAATTTTTGGAAGTAAAAAATTTAAAAAAACAATATTTGAAAATGTTGAAAACCACTCATTATATCTTTCCGGAATAATATGGGGCATATTAAGCTAAGAATAGCAATAATGTACATGATAAGATTTAGCATACGTATTGTAGTTTTAACTTACAAATGTTAGAATATTAGCGATGAACAATATTAAACAAATATTACGGTTAAACTTTCTGTATCAAAGTAAAACAACTGAAGTTATTACAGAAGGGCGTATTGTAAAAACTTAATAAGCCACATTTTATTTTTAGCTTGTATTTGTCTTTTAAAAGTTAAAAAAAAACAAAAAATATGACTTTTGCAGGTCGTTTATATTCTTGCAATAAGTGTTTAAGCAAGACTTCTATCAAATATTAATACATGGATGTCTAGAAAACAGCAAAATACATAAAGCAATACAAGCGGCTTATCAAGTTTTTACAATAAGCTCTTCAATTGCATTAAAAAAATATATTGTTTTTAAATTCACCATAAAAAGTTTATTAATATAGTCAAAACTCTGGCATTTTAAAAATCATTCAACGCAAAAATTGTTAAAATTTAAAAATTTTTTTATTATTCATTACATATAAAAACCGTAAGTTTGACATCAGTTCGATTTACTCTTTTCTATAGCGCTTGAAAAGAACTTAACTGTATATCGGTGCGAGTTAATGCATTTGAAAAATTTGTTGATTAAAATGTCAATATTCTGTAAATAAAGGGTCCGCCATCTAACGTTTTTTTTTCAACTAGTGCTTATTTCGTGAATGGTAACACTTAGCTCATGTCTGATTTGACAGATAATTAGTTTTATCCTTCCGCTGAACGAATATGGTCCGTATGTTCGTTATCTTGTGAAAGAAACTGGCATTCTCATCGATAAACCAAAGCATGAAAAGCCAAAAACAGTGCGTACACCCGAGTATATCGATGCTGTGGCAGAAAGTGTGCGTGAAGAGACATTAACATCAATTTACCGTCGTTCTCAACAGTTGAACATTTCGGAGACATCATTGAGACGAATTTTGCATAAAGACCTTGGTATGACGCCATACAAATTCCAATTGGTTCAGGAGTTCAAAAAAAAAGTTATTTGGCGGACCCTTTATAAAAATAATTACATTTCTTTAATAACAAAAAAGTTCATTTTAAATTTGAAGGTATGCTAGAAGATATTAAAAAAAGCAAAGGAACTTTGAACCAAAAACATAAATAAACCTTAACATTCCCTTTGGAAATTTTAGGCGAAAATTTATCATACCGATCTTTTAATATGTCCATTTTAATATGTCCATTTTAATATGTCCATTTTATTTAGTATTGTAATAGAAGGGGGAAATGGACACATTGTTACATGTCACAGACCGAACCTGGGATATGTCACCGCACTATGTCTTCGATTTCCTCTTCTCTATAGCGGATTCATCATATCGATCTTTTAATATGTCTCTGTTTTTGGCGTTATAATAGAATGGGGAATGTGACATGTGACAGACCGAACGTGTATAGGATATGTCACCGCACTATGTTTTTTAGGATAGTTCTGTCTTACGTTAATCCTGTAACATATTTGAGGACACGTCATAAAAAAAGTGTTTTTAGCAAAGTTCTGTGACTAATGCAAGGTTAGGTTTGTGGCATACCACAATGGGTCAGTTTCCAGTCCTTTGACATCGGCATGTGAAAGTGGCAGATCCGTAAGAATGATATGGTGGTAGTTTGTCTAAATTTCTTAAATGGTAATTTTTGCACACAATAAATTCCTTCTTTTTTAAAGAAGAGTTTAAGTAAGATGTTTCCTTTTGGAGGTACTAAAAGCGCTGGATTTAATGTTATTTTTT
Organism: Delia radicum; assembly: GCA_021234595.1. Lineage (NCBI taxonomy): Eukaryota > Metazoa > Arthropoda > Insecta > Diptera > Anthomyiidae > Delia > Delia radicum. The sequence goes on along the minus strand of CM037852.1, from coordinate 185,661,025 downwards.
TTTTTTGTTATTAATATTATACTACATTTTTGTTACCCACTGTACTTTTATAAACGAAAAATGTGTAGCAGTATAATTATAGTAAATTCTTAACAACCCAAATAAACGTTTTTTTTTTCCTTTAGCGACCGAAATATTTCAAGGAATATGTTTTTAATTTAGTTCCTACAAAAAATTCTTATTTTTTATTTTCATTAATGTTTATCTGCTTTTTTGTTACCCACTGTACTTTTATAAACGAAAAATGTGTAGTAGTATAATTATAGTAAATTCTTAACAACCCAAATAAACGTATTTTTTCTTTAATGCCCGAAATATTTCAAGGAATATGAATTTAATTTAGTTCCTACAAAAAATTCTTATTTTTTCTTTTCATAAAAAACCGTCTTTGCCATATATATAAATGCAAATTTCGTTCATCATTCTTTACTTTTATCACGAAATAAATTAAAATTAGGAAATAATAATTTCCCTTTTAAATTAATCCCACTTTTTTGTATAACCATTACGGGTTCAGTATAGTTTTATCTACATAAAACGTCTTAATTTTATTTTATTCTTCTTTTCAAAAATACAGGAGGTATTTACTAATTACACCCTAGAGATTCCATTTAGATAGAAGAGTCCTTTCTACAGCTATGAATATTTTCCTTTACTTTATTTAAACAAAAAAATATTCATACTCATGGAAAAAAAATACGGCGTAACGTTAAGTTACAATGCCATACTTTCTCGTAATATGTAATTGAAAGATACAATTGTTCATAAGATGCAAATGCAAGGATAGAGTATGATACGAGTACAATATAATAGAAATTATTTAATTTTAAAAAATATATGAAATACTGCCTTGATGTTGATTTTGTTATAATTTGTGAATATCTAATGTTATTGGTTAACTATTTTCTTTGTGAAAATAATTACTTTTCCTTTTGAATCTATTGTTACAATAATTTATTTGAAGAAGGTTTTAAAATTATTTTTTCCTTCATAGAGTAAGCCAGAGTCAGTTATCTTAACAAACATTTTAGAATTGTTTTAAACCCTTTGAGACCCAAGCTGTATGCAAAAAGTTCTTTATTTTTGAAGTCGAACATAAAATAATTTAAAAAGTGTTCCACTTTCCCCATAGTTATGCATATTTTATGAAATATAATTTAATTAAAAATAGAATAGAATAGAACTTTTTTATTAACATAAATGTATTACTGTTGGAAATATTCACAGTTTAGGAGAAAACATCAAAGCTCACAAATTTGAGCTTGGGTCTCAAAGGGTTAAGCCATGTTTTTCATTCATTTTTCAACTTTTTGCTGAAACTTGTCTTTGAAATACACATTTTTAATAGACTGAGTAACGCTGAATCCGAATCTGGCAAAATATTTGTTTGCAGATTTTAAATATCGCGAATTTTATATTTTTACTATTCTCCAACATTTTTCTCGTATTTTTTTTTTTATTTTATTTTATTTTATTAATTAATAATCATATAATTATAAATTATATACTATTACCCTAACCGAGCACTAGCTACTATGGCCTTCGGCGCGTTGTAGCGAAAACAGACAAGTGCCTCTGGTAGGAATGAAACCCACGACTCCCGCACTGATAAGCCAGCACCCTACCAACTAGCCTACCGGGGCGCACATTTTTTCGTAATTTTGCTTAATTTTTCTAAATTAAACCAACAAATCAGGATTTTTTTTTTAAATGTCGGTCTTTTTCAGTATATATTAACACTATTACAAAGTGGGGAGTTTAACAAATATTTTGGAAATAATTCTGCCATATCTTACTAGGTGGTCGAATTACCATGAAACTCATTACAGTACGTTCATTAACAAATATTCTATTACAAAATAAAATTTTAACATTATCACAAAAATTTTAAAAATAAATTTTTGACGGATATTTGAAAATTATATCCCATTTGGTTGAAACTTGGCACATAATATTAAGGTTTGATTCCATGAAGATTCGCCAAATTTAAAGAAATTCAGTAAATATTTAGACATAGTAAATATATTTCTGAAAATTTTCTATGGATTTCCAATTTTAATACCAAAATGTGTTTATTTGAAACAGTGGCGGATCCAGAATTCACACAAAGAGGAGGGAGCTAAAATATTTTTTTAAATTTCTGTACAGAAGCTCGATTACTAAATATTTTGAAATTGAAATATACAAATTCTAAAAACACTGAGAAAATGATTGAAAATTCAATGGCCCCCTCAAAAACGATTGAAAAGCTTTAAATTCGTTTATTGTGTTTAAAAAATTATAACAAGATCACAATATTCGGGGTTTAAGAACACAATACTCGCGGTTTTTCGGTTTTTAAAGAAATATTACCTATTCGCTTTTTGCAACTTGTTTTACAACTTGACAAACCTGTGCAAAACCATAGACAATATTTATGTCAAACTTACTCTCTTGACGAGAAAATATATTGTTTTTATCACTTTTTCGAAATTCGAAAATTTTTGATAGGCCACTTAAGAAAAATGTACCAAAAATATCCATTCACACAATGTGGGGTCAATCATGGATTTGGATTAACGATTAAATATTAACGTTTCATCCAAATCAACGTATAAGCGTTAGAAGGATTCCCTTGTGAGTTTTTAACCCATTTTACACTGCCCTTTATTTAAAGCAATACCTACTTTCAATTTCCGATAATTTTGTATAGGATTTAGATAGAATTACGCAGTTAAAAGTATGGCATAATTTGAAGTCTTTACTACAAAAATAATTAATAATAAATTAAAACCTATTGCTATATAATTAATGCGTCCCGGTAGGATAGTTGGTATCGTGTTGGCTTATCAGTGCGGCGGTCGTGGGTTCGATTCCCAACAGAGGCACTGGTCTGTTTTCGCAACAACGTGCCAAAAGCCATAGTAGCTAATAAAATATAAAATATACAATAATAAAAAAAATAATTAATTAAAAATACTATTTTTAATAGTTTTTATAAAACTTTTTTGGAAAACTATAAATTTATAGAAAAAAGGCCGTTGTTATAAACGTTATTCACTGATTAGTTAGGGGGCGTATAGGAAAATTTTTTGAATGAGAAAGAGTTGTTATGCGGACGAACTTTTTATGTAAAATTAAAAGATCGTATCAAGAACTTTCTGAACTTGTTTAAAACTTTGTTATGCAGAAAATTAATCAATTTTTTTTTCCTTTCAACAAAGAAAAAATTTAAAAAATTGATTCGCCAGTGTTGTCATATTACAATTTTGATAAATTGTCTAAAAAACATAAGTATTTTTAAAAAATTCCTAAAATTCATGAATATCCGATAGATCAAATTGTGTACTACATTTTGATTGATATTTTCTTTAGCAATAAACAAAAATTATAATTTTAAAAAAAAATTTAATGCCTTAAGTACATACAAAACGTCAAAGTTAGAATTAAAATTTCGAATATAACCGCTAGAGGGTGGCAATAAGTGTGCAAAACTTCAGGAAAACTACCAAAAAATAGGAAATATTATCTGAGAAAAAGGCGCAGTACACTAAATCGAACACCACATTTAGACTTCTACTATTAATAAATGCTGCCACATTAGTATACACAGATAAAAAAAATTGTTAATACAAACAAGCTTCTTGTAAATACAAACAAAATCTTTCTTGAAATTGCTAAAATACTAGATCTTGTAAATAAAAACACCATGTTTGTAGCTTGATTGTTAAAATAAATTTCAATAACATAGTAAGTAGGGTGATCAAATCGAGTAAACCGAGTAAGACGAAAATTGCTTATGACTTCAATAATAAATATTCAGATTTGAAAATTCTTAAATATGTTGTTAAACAAATCAAATCAATTTCGTATAACAATTTCTTATACTAGATTTTTACATTTACTGTAAAAATTGTTCGAGTAAGATTTACTCGAACAAAAAGCAGTTTTGTTCATTAAAAAACTCTACTTTACGAAACTTTCTTAATTAATAAAAAAAACCTGTTAATAGAATTAATTATTTGAATTGTTTCTTTCTGTTATTCATGTTGCCAAAAGTTTGATGTTTGTCATTTATCCAAATTAAAAATGGTTTAAAACTGCTTACTCGATTTTTCTCGATTGATCACCCTAATAGTTAGTCAACAACCGAATTTGTTGAAATTCAAAACAAATTTTAACAAACGATGTTGTTGACTTGATTGTCATTTTTTTTTTTAATAAATAGTCATATCAAGAAACGAGTTTTTTGAAATTCAAAACAAAATTTAACAATTGAATTTGTTGATTTCGAATAATATTTCAAAGAAAACCCCCCTTTTAAATAAAAAACTAAATAAGTTTTTCAATATTTTTTTTATTTTTAAAAACAATTTCTTAATAAAAAAGTAATAAATAAAATATAAAAAAAAGTAAAGTAATCACTTACATCACAATTTTCATCGTTATCACTTAATATTAAATAATTCATGACATAAAACTCAAAAAGTACACTGTAAGTACAAAAATGTATTATTAAACCAAAAAAATTATCACAAATGTTGCAAAATGTTGAAGAAAAAGTTCTGGGATACATTAAACTCTTATAAAATATAATATTTTATGTTTCTAACTCCTTCATCTCTATATCACAACGTTGCCAGATTGACCAGATTTTATGCTAAATACTTTTAAGTATATATTTTTTTTATTTTTTATAAGTTTTTTACTTCACAGCTATTTTCAGTTCAGTGTTGCGTATTATATTAGTTCTAAAAAGAAAATTACGCCGTGAAAAGCTCTAAAATAGAGATATTGTTTTTGTGCAATTTTTTATTTAAACTCGTTTTATTAGTTAGAAAAAAAAATATTTCTTTAAGAACCATTGACAGAAATTCAAATTAAAGCACAGGCAAAGCCCTTATTTTCAACGATTTACCAACGTTGGCAAAATGTGCTTCGCCAGTATATGATTTATAAAATTTACAAGCGTAAAAAAATAAAAGCACTGCCAAAGTTATGATTTACAATGCTTTGCCAACCTTAGTAAAAAGTGTTTTTCATAGCATTGATTTTAAAAAATTTACCACACTTTGTTTAAAAAAATAGTAAAATTGTTTTTTGTTATGCTTGTTAAAAACTTTTTTTATACCAACTTTATTCTGATTTGCCAGCGTTGGCCAGTAACTTCCAACAAACGTTATGCCAGTGCTAGCAAACTGGCACAAACAACGGTTAGTCAGCTGTTATCACTTATTTACGTTTTAAGCTCTCAAGTATTATGTGTCTCATTAGCTCAGTGTGTAGAGCTCTCGTCTGCCAATCTGGCGACCAGAGTTCGAGTCCCGGCAGGAGAAAAAAAATTTATGTGAACCTTTTTTAATTTTGTTTTGGAAAATCTATTTTTAGAACAAATATTATTTGGTTTGGCAGTGTTTCGCCAACATTGGCAATTTCATTTACCCAGTCCTTTGCAAACGCTGCAAAATAAGGAACGACCGGTATTATATTTTTGGGATTCGCAAAAAACTTAAATCTTCAGAAATCCAACGCTCTGCCAACGCAAATACCACCGTTGAAAGCACTGGGCCAACGTATTTCGTTCGTATTTTTCGGGCTGGGTATTATTAAGAATGTTTCAAAAAACACGTTTTCTTTAAAAAAAAAGCTTGAAGATTTCTCATAACTATCAAGAACAAATTTATTGATTATTGAAAAAATGTTATTGAAATAAAAAATTTGGTGATATTTTTATCTGTGTATGGAAATCCATTTAGCAAAACTTTAACTTTTGTTCTCTGGTTAATATTCGTACGCTTTTACTGAGTATTATTATTTTAGTCCTGAGTCATTTTAGTCCTTCCAATTTTATCATATTTCGCTAGGGTTAGATATTTAATTACATACAAGACTCTTGGAACTGCAATATCTTAAATTCAAAAGGGTGGTATTAATGTGTTTTGCCTGTATTTACAATTTTAAATTCAAAATAGATATATACCTTTTTATACCACACAAATCCTTCTTTTATAATACAAAAATAATCAGAATTTATCTGCAGGCAACATTAATGTTTTTTATGCATATTTTTATAATTTCACAATTTTAATATAAATTTTACTTTTTCATTTGAGCTCCCTCTCATTATGTGTATATTTCTGTTATCCTTTCTCAAACAGAGGGGTTTTAAAAATATAATGCTTACAAAAAAAAAAAAAAAAAGTTTAATAAATTTTACTTTTTTTGCTTGCATGACCTGGCCAGTAAGTAAAAGGGTAATACGATGCAATGCATTCATTTTACTTATTTTAGGGAATTTGTTTTGCAATTTATGCAGTTTTTTGTGTAAAAAATGTGCTTATTTGTTAAAAGAAAATGAAAGTATTTTGTATTTTTTGTTAGATTTGTTTTTTTTTTTTTTGGAGTGCAATTGAATTCGTTTTCATTACCTATGCAATAGCAGTGGATTATAAGTACAATAAGAAAGGGTTGAAGGCCCTATTTGTATTCAGTTTTATTAGATTTTTAAAAAGTATTCTTATTCACCTTATTCGTGTTTTATAATTGCAAGATATTTTTTAACATTTTTTTACACGCTTAATGTACTTCAATTACAAATACCCTACATTAAGTCATTATGATATAAAAGAGTTAGACTAAAACAAAAAAATTTATGAAATTTAATAATGAGACTTTCCATATATCCATTTAAAATAATAAAAATTCTGACGGAGCTAAATTTTGGTGCAGTCCTTGGGTAGAAAATAAAATATATCAAAAGTTTACATGCATGCGAAAAAAGTTATTCAAAGTCAAAGGTCAAAATTTTCGGTTTTTTTAGTTTTCTCGTAAATGATAAGTTTTCTCAAAAAAAAAAGGTTAGACAAAAACTTTAGATCATAGAAATATCTACAAAAATTATCTGAATACTTTTTTCTAAAAGTCACTATTTTACCACCACTAAATGAGGAAGGATTTGTATCATATATAATAAAATGCACACATTACTACACCATCTGTGATGTAGTGCATTCGCTTTAACGTGGTTTACTTGGTAGTCCAGGTATGCTCTACTACCGCCCTATGGGGAATGAGGAGTCAATTGACCTTAAAGTGACTGGTTAAAGAAGGACTTATCACAGGACTGGTATAATTTAATACTGAAGTGGATTAAGCAGTGTCAACTGTCCTAAAATTACCAATCCTGTGACTGGTAAAGGGAGGAAATACCACTTAACCAGAATGCTTATTAACAAGAAAAAAACCAGTTGGCCAGAATTTTACCCACTGGAAGCTGTTTAGTTTTCGTTTATTTTTATGCCCATCTTTATGTCCATCTTTGGTTAGTCCTGTGGCATGCCACTATGTGGTTTAAAAGCCGGACAAATGAGCCCCTCCTATGACAAGCCCATGTTAAAGTTGCCAGTTGTTTACATAGGGTAGGGTTTAGCAGAGAAACCGGTCTCTGGCACGAAGGGACCGATCCTGTGGCACATGCAGGACCGGTCCCATTCCCCATAGTGCGGTTACGACAGAGTTTCGTGAGATAATATTCTATTTACTGCATATTGATTATTTTTTGGTGATATTGATTATTGATTTGCAATTGCAAAAAAAAAAGTGTTTACAAGTTTTCCCGGAGTAGGTGGGTAATAAAAATTAACGCTTACAATTGCAAAAAATAGTGTTTGCGAGTTTTCAGGAGTAGGAGGGAAATATAATTAACGCTTACACGCACCAAAAGCCTTGGGGAATATTATCGAAGCGTTTAGTAATTATGCAACTACACACAGAAAAAATTTTGTTCATAAATAAAACGAACTGCTTTCATTGATTTCAATTCTTAATATGTATGAACAAGTTCATGCTACGTATGAACTTTTTTTTTTTTTTAATGTTAAAAACTTAGAAAGCCAGAAGAAAATTGTTTTAATTATTAGTTATTTTTTTTCTGTGAAATAAAAACTTTTCAAATTTTTGTTTTATAATAAAAAATCGTTATTTATTCTTAATTCTTGTTGTTAAATAAGTGCTTTGTGAACGAAAATAAGAAGCTGTTAACAATTAGGTAATTTAAAAAGATTAAAAAAATAAAGTATTTTATGTGCAAAGAAATTTGCACAACAGCGAATAACTTAATAGTACACATAAAAAGTGTGCATAAATCAAAAACCAATGGTGAATTTATTGTACTCATGTAAAATGGAAATTTTGTGGAAGCGCTAGCTTTATTGCTGATATAATCCATGATTTTTGTTCACGATGTCCTACTTAAAACCTCTCTTTAGTGCCTCTAAATCAAAAAAAATATATTAATTCGTCATTACGATATCTCATCCTCGAGGCAGCATTTCAGTAAAGCGTTTCAAAAAACTCATCTATTATGATCCGAAATCATGAGTATTTTCTCCTGGGATATAGCGGTATTGTTTCCATTTAACAAATTTGTAATTTATGTACTTTATTTAATTTATTTATTCCCAATTTTTGTATTTAAAAGCAATAATAATAAAAATGCAGTTATTATGCATATAAAATCTAAAAAAAAAACTTATACTTTAATGGGAAAATAGATAATTATAATAATAGATAATTTTTTTATGAAAATTACATAATATAGATAAATTTGGTACATACATATTATAAACATGTTTCGTAATATGTATGAACACATTCATAACTCGAATGAATAGTTTTTTGGAAACTAATTCAGGTTCGGTTTCATATTATGTATGAACAAGTTCATACTATAAATGAAAAAGTTTTGGGAAAAAAAAAATCTTGTTCGATTCATACAGTTTATGAAAAATTTCATTCTGTGAATGATTTTTTTTCTGTGCAAGTTTCACGTTAGTTTTACAAATTACTTGTAAAATATATGAAGTTTTTTAGAAATTTTTTTCTAGGGTGGTACATATATATTTAAAAAAAAATTGTAAATATTTTACTAGAACTTAGTAAAACTAAAAAAAAAAAAACGACCCCATATGGCCTATATTATGGACAACGAAAAATCCTATTTTTTGGAAGGAATACAAAAATTGGAGAAACGTTTGACTAAGTGTATTCAGCTAAAAGGAGATTATGATAAAAAACTGTGTTTCATTCAAAAAGTCACGGACTTGATCCGCCCTCGTATATGTATAATTACTAGGCACTTCGATAATACTCCCTCAGCTTTTGTCTGCATGTACGAATAGTTTGGACAGTGAAGCCTTTGTTTCTCGTTAAGATTTTCCAATCTGATCCTGTAAAATAACGTGTGTTTTCCGAATGTTCACTGAATTTCGGTAGTTTTTTTCATTCAAAGCATAAAAAGTTCATGCATATAAAAGATTGTATTCATACATGCACTCAAAAAAAAAAAGTTAGTAAAGTCAGCAAAAATTCGTCATATAAGCAAAGAAGTTGCTAAACTCAGCAAAGTTTTTTTACTGTGCTATTAAATTTGTTCAAAATATATATGATCAAATTCTTTCTCCGAATGAAAAAGTTTTGGGGAATAAAATCATGTACGATTCATACGGTTTAAAAAACAAATTCCTTTCGTAAATGAATTATTTTTTCTGTGCAACTGAACCTTTAGACACACTTTTGGAAATGTTCTGTTTAAATTAACTAACACATTTTAAAGTATATATTAAATATTTAATTTTGTAAAAAAAATGTATATTTAGTGACTCAAACGGAAAATGGAACAAATTATATTGTATTTTTCAAAAAAAGACATTGCATTGAAAGCATTATTTTGTGAAATTTTTTTTTGTGGTACATGTTTCTTAGACCATGATTTATAATTGCGATAAAAACCCACCACCTTTTTGTTGCGTATAACATAAAATATCGAAGGAAATAAAAAATAGTCCAATTTCAAAGTCAAACGTAAAATCGTACAAATAATTATTTGTGGTTAATTTGTCCCATTTTATTGACAATATGAGCGAAAAGGTAATCAGTATCATGTAAAACGTTTTATGCTATATCTGAAAAGTACAGAAAAAACATTTTTGAAAAATGTATGTATTACAGATTTTTTCAACGTTTTGTTATACAAGAAATATGTCAAAATAAATGTACTCTTTCATTTTCAAGCTATGAATGACAAATGATTTTTAATGCTTGGGGAGTAGAGTCAGCTACCTTAATTGCTAATTAGAGTGGGCCTCACTTGTTCTAAAACGGCAATTTAGGGTCGCCAAGTAAAGGTCAGCAATTAAAGGCCCGGCAAAACAAATGCATTCACTTCATTTTCAATATTCTGCAGTTCCATCCAACGAAGCAAGATATGGAAAATAAAGAAGAAGGTTTTTCAGGAAAATAAAAAATGGAATGCTGAGGAACGAATAAAAGATTGGAAGAGATGGAAAGCAAACAAGAAGCAAAAACACGACGTAAGGAGAGTGAAGTCCTATTTCTAAATTTGATCTATTTGGATGAGCGTATGGAATTATTTAATTTATTACATGAACTATCTTATGTCGATGTACAGATTAATCCAATAAAAATTCTTAAAAGTAAATAAACATTTTGAGATGTTTAAATTATAATTAATATCACGGTGAAAGAGTTTTGCAAACACCAAATTTGGATTTAGATTCCCAACTCAAAGAAAAGTAGACCTCTAAAAGTTTAAATAATAAAAATTACTTAATGTTTTTAAAAGTATAAATAATAAAGATTCTGTTGACTACAATTCTATTAAAATAACTAAAATTTTATTCGCAAAACTAAAAATGTAAGTACGTACAAAACTTTAATGATGAATTTAAGTTACATACATATTTTTTCTCATGTGGTTATTTTTCAACCGATTTTCAAAAAATGTTAAAGGTATTTAAATTACCTTTTACAAATGATTGCCGCTAGATGACGCAAAATTTATTTTTATTGAAAAATTCATCAAAACACCCTGTATTTGCAAATATTATGAGTTCATACGTTCAGCAAAAATATTCGCCAAAGGATTTTGTACAAAGTTGCCAAACATGATTTGGTCGAATTCTGGAATTTAAATGTGAAAATTTTGATTTTCTTCAATAACCTAAATATAACGGTAAATTTGTAAATAACGGAATTATGAAAAAGTCGCAGAACAAAAGTTGCTGCTGAAGCCCTAAAGTACCATTTTGGCATATTGCTAATTATTATGCTGTATTATTGTTACAATATAATTAATTTTTGTACTTATATGTTCCTGTTATTTTATTTTAGTGATAAAATATTCTAAATAATATGTACAAAAAAAAAAAATAGTTTAGTAACTAAAATATCAACAAATATTTTTAAAACCATGCATTTAAATGCAAAATATACATTTATTAAAAAAAAAATGAAACAAAAAATACCGAAATATGCACTTTCGAGCCCTAGTGACTATCGAGCGATATGCCAATTTATATTCGTACATAAAATATTTAATTTAGGAAACCAAGTGGCAGGCACGTAGCTAGGAATTTGTTTGGGGGGGGGGGGCTTTCGATTTTTAATTTGATTATATATATATTTTTTTTTTTGCTTTTTTTGCACACTAACAGCTTTTTTTTTTTTTTTGTTTGCTAGATTTTTACCTACACGTAATGGGCAATCATGTATTAATAATAGAAATCGATTTCTCAGGTCATTTTCAAACAAAAACCTCCCGCATAAAGTGCATTTCCTTAAAATGCATTTTTTCATTTTTTACTTATTGTGTTCATTATTTTGTCTATATAATATACAATCCGCGAAACACGTCAAATTTGAAAACGTTCGTGTACTTTAAGTTGGATATGCATCGTTATTGTCTAATTACGTTAAATTTTTAGCTAAATATTAATTTTTAGTTTAATAAAAAAAAAAAAGGATTATGCGGAAAACTTTTTGAAAACCGCGAAAAATAAAATTGCGTTACTTTATATTTTTATGTGCTAATATACGTCTAGGGAAGCTAAAACTTGATAAATGTAAAAAAAAAGTAAAAAAGTTTTAACTTCTAATAACCCGATTAAAATTAATATGATGCTTTATATAATCATACGAAATTTAATATGAGTCTTAATACAGTTTTGTCCGAGAATGGGCATAATAACTAAATAACAACCGAATAATGACGCGATACAATTTAATACGATGTTATATAGCGGTATAAATTTATATCTGAACTGATACTGATATATACAAAATAAGCTATAGTTGTATCCGGTTTTTGATTTTAAATCGTCATGAAAATCTGAAATATCTGTTAATCCTTCTAGACTTTAGCCACTTGCAAAAGGTTTACAACTTTATAATTTGTAACAAATTCCATAGCATTTGGAAATTTTATTATATTCAAAAATAAAAAATAATATAATAAAAATGAAGATTTTGTGGAATTTATTAGCTTCACCATTGAATAAAAAACACGGAAAAAACGTTGAAACTAAATTTATAGTTTTAGATTGAAAAAAATCTTAGACTAAATTAATAACTCATAATGTTACAAATGAAACAAATTTTTTTTTAAGGGTTAAGAACCAGAAAGAAACCATTTAAAAGACTAAAATTGGGGTAAATTATGCAATTAATTGTACTATTGTATTGATGTAATACATATTTACATCCAAAATATAATTGACAAATTTTCTAGTGTGACTCTGCATGGGGTAATATACAATTTTATCTAAAATAAAATTGTGTTTTTTTAAATATGATATAATATCAAAATATATTTTATTTTGCAATGTCTACAAAAAAAAACTACATCGTTATAACACAAAGACCGAAATTTGTTTACATTTAGTCTACAAAAAAAATTGAGAAAAATTGAGTCACATTGGACCACGTTAACACATTATGCATATCGATCAAAGTTTGAGGCTTAAATTTGTTTCGAAAAATTAAAAAAAAATATGGTCTCTGTGTGAGGAACACGAGTCGCTTTAAATGGATTTTGAGATATCGTAGTATATATCTTAAAAAAAATATGGAAAACTATGTTACCAAATGCGTGCGTAGCAAACCAAATTTAAATAAAAAGATTGCACTGTAAGTAAAGTAACGACTTTTACGGCACAAGCAAACTTAATTTGAGTCTTAGTGGTATCTCCATTTTCAAAAGATATGTCAAAATACACAGAAAAAATCATTGTCAAAAAAATTTCAATTAAACTTTTGTTCGATTTCAAACTTACTTTCAATTAACTGTTTAATTGAAAATGAATTTGGTATATAAAAAATTTTCAGTTTTATATCGTATAATAACAACATTAAAACAAATGCAAAAATTTTAAAAATCGCCAAAATTAAAAAAATCGTTTAAAGTATAAAATTCGGGTTTCTTTAATTTTGGTGATTTTTTTAAATTTTTTCGAATTTTGGGGTTTATTTTGGGAGTTTTTTAAATTTCTGCAATTTTGAGGATTGTTTTTTAAATTTTGGCAATTTTTTTTTCAAACTTTGCAATTTTTTTTAAAAGGTCTCGATTTTTTAAATTTTGGGCGATTTTTTTACAATTTTGGTGATTTTTTTAAAATTTTGTAATTTTTCCCAATAGTAAATAATATTCAATTAAATTTTTAATAGGTGTGAATAAAACTATATGTAATTGAAAATAATATTAATTAAATAGATACAAATTATTTTAGTTGTTACTACAATTGCATCAACACGACCGAATTCAGTTAAACTTTTGCTGAATCAACAAATATTTTAATTAAACTCAATTTTAGTTTTTTCTGTGTAGACATATTTAATTTTTAGTTTGCATTGTCTCAAAGAATTTTTTGATTTTATTTTAAGTGAAAAACTTGGAAATCTCTTATAAAATGATTTTATTTAGTGCTTTTTGTCGAAAATAAACTCTAACAATGATAGCCGCCCATTTGCAGGCGATGTTTTCTAACGAAATTTTAAGATTCGAATCATATAAAACTATTTCCTATTTGTTCCAAGTCAAAAATAAATATTTTCATATTAAATTTATCAATAACATTGTTACTTTCTAACGAATTGTATTAAGTTTTTAAATTTGTCAAATCATTTCGGGGGGGATCTAGCCCCCAAGCCCCCCCCCCCCCCCCCCCGAGCTACGTGCCTGCCAAGTGGATAAGAACCAATGACTGCCTTCTAAAAACAATTAGTAAAATAGTAATTAAAAAAAAAATTAAGAGATACTATTATTTCAAAATTTCAGATATTAGAAAATATTACATTGGCACAAGTCGCCATTTATATTAAAACAATTTTACAAAATAAGAGTTTGTCTCAAATAACTATTTTTGATTAAAGAGCGACCAACTTTTTCCTAACCAGAATTACATTCATAAGTGGAAGCGGCAGACATTTTTAAAATCACATTTCAGATATATCAAATTGGTAAAATTTTACACTGTACAACGCTAACTCTGAAAAGAAAACGTCTTCGAAAGTCTATAGGTAGGGGTCTCATTAAGTTCATCTTCACCGATTTATTTTCTTTTTTTAATTTTCTTTTCACTTCAAATTTTGTGTAGTCAAATTTTTTTTTTGTTTGGACATGGCTAGTACTTACTTTAATTCCGTTTCATGATGGTGTTGTTATTTTTCCTTTTTCTCTCTCTTTTTGTTTTGTAAAGATTACGTTTTATGTTTCCGTTTCCGTTTGTTTTAATGCAAAAGCAGCATTTTCTTTGTGTTTGTGTAGAAATGACGTCGACGGCTTTGGATGCATTTTTATGTTTACACACAAAGTAAAATTCGTTTTTTTATACTTTATACACATTTGCTACAGGTATTGTAGACTTTAATATAACAAACAAAAATTTTCTAGTTAAAGACCAAAGCAAAACAACAGTAGCAACAACAAAAATAATGCAATATTTAGAAAAAGTTTTTGAGAAACTTTTTCAGCTTTTTTGGAGTCATAAAAAGTCATTATAATGACTGCAGTTGTATTAAAAGGTCTGCGTTGAAGAACACAAGGTGGTAAGAGTTGAAAAAAAAAGATTTCCGATGAATGGTTCTTACTAAACTCCATTTTATTTCCCAGTAAAATTTTAGCTGAACTGTGCCTTATCATAATGTAATTTTCGACTGGTTTTTCTATTTCCATTATCAAAACACGGATTCGAAAAATTAGTTCCATCAACTGTGAGAGTTCTATTTGTTTTTTTTTTTAGCATTTGTATTATTTTCTCTTTTTTTTAAATTCATTGTTGGCGTCAAATTGATTAATTTTTTTATTAAAACTACATTCGTTTTCTTCAAGTTTTGGACTTTCAAATTCCATATAAATTCTAAATCGAAAACTTGAAAAATATTAAAATATGTGTTTTGGGGTTCAGTATAAACGAAATATTAATTCTTCTTTATTTACATATCCACTTCTGGATTTTAGCGATTACATACATTTATTTTTTTTTTTTTTTTTTTTTACATGTTACATTACTTAAATATTCTAAATAAATATTCTAAATACATTTTCTAATGTACATTTTAATTAATAGTTAAAAAATCATCTCTATTTCTAGCAGTGTTTATAACATCATTCATTGTTCGTAACCCCAGTCCAATTTCATATATTTCTGAGCCATGCTTCCTTCAATCTTTCCTTGGATAATGAGCTGTAGCAATTCATATTTTGGTCCTCTTGTTATATGACCGAGGTATGCTGTTTTTTGACGCTTGATGTTTTTTAAGAGCTCACGGTCTTTGTTCAAAGCCTGTAATAATACTTCCTCGTTTCTTACTCTATCGGTCCATTTTATTCTGCTTCGACCACATTTCAAATGCTTCGAGTCTGTTCATGGTACCAACTTTAAGTGTCCATGTTTCTACACCATACAGCAAGACTGACCAAACGTAACATTTTGTAATCCTTAATCTTAGGTTGATATTGATATCGCGGCTACTTAAAATCTTTCTGAACCTGCAGAAAGCACTTCTGGCCATTTCTATGCGACATTTCACTTCCTTATCACAGTCCCAGCTGTCATTGAGCCAACATCCAAGGTATTTAAAACTGTATACCCTTTCTATTTGCTTGTTATCTATATTCATAGATTAACTTGCGTAGGGGAGTATTATTTCATCTACTAACGATCATAAATTTAGTCTTTAAAATGCTTATATCGAGACCATATTGTTTACTGTAATGACAGACTTGATCGAGAAGATGTTGTAGATCTTGTAAATTATCAGCAGTTACAGTCGTGTGATCAGCATATCTAATATTGTTTATATATTGGCCATTTACTTTGATGCCCAGTTCTATGTCATCAATAGCTTCGCCAAATATTTGCTCTGAATAAACATTAAATAATAAAGGGGATAAGATACAACCCTGTCTAACTCCTCTATTTATTGGGATATTGCGAGTAACAATGGGTCTCATGCATAAAAACGAGTAAAAGCGCTGAGTTAAGTCAGGTGAGCAATTGCTCGTAAGTCGAGTTCGAGCAAACAGCAACAGCTTTTACTCAATTTCGTATGCATAAAAATGAGTTCAAACCAATTGCAATTACTTGAGCAAAGGGAGATCAAACGTCTAATTGCAAACATGTCGTCAAGTGAAATAGAAGTACAATCAAATAATAATAATAAAATAGAAACTGACGACATTTCTAAATTTTTAGTGGAAAAAATAAAAGAAAATAATTATTTACTAGAAAGAAGTCAATTACCAAGCATTAAAAATAAAAAACAAACAATAGAAACATGTGTAACAGAAATGAAGCAAAAATTTGGAATTGAATTAACGGGAAAAAAATATAATAAAAAAATAGCTAACATGAAATGTCGCATAAAAAATAAAATAGACATGAATAAAACAGGCAATAAAAAAATTATTTAAAAAAACTGGGAAACTGATTTGTCACAATTGCTTTATGTTAATTCTAATCCCTCAACAAACAAACTTCCAGGTAAATGTACCGTTATCGAATTCAAATTTTGTTGTTGATTTCGCTCTATGCTACTATCAGCAAGCCTATGTATTTATAATTATAAATTTATTTTCATCGGGATAAACATTAATTGCATTTATAGTAATTAAATGTGCTAAAGTCCCAAAACTTATTTAACAAATTGTGAAAAACAATCTGCTGTAGGCGTGTCACTATCCGGATTTCATTCCTGCCCAAGGAAATCTTCAGGGGACTTTGTTATTAGAATTTCTAGAGATATTTGTTATGTTAAATCACAAACTCAATGAGAATTTCTTGTCCTCGTCTAGGAGCGAGATTCAAAATTTAAAATATCAAAGAAAAAAACAAAAACAACAACAAAATATTATCACAATTGGCTTTATCATCTTCCAAATACTACGCTGTTTTTATCATTTTGTTATTAATTATATAAAAAAACATTAGTAATTAAGTATACAAACCAGTATAATTTTTTATCCTCACTTGCTAAATTTGTTTTACGCTGTTGATAAGATTTTGTATTTCTTTGTGGCACAAAATATTCAGCCATGATTCCTTTTTAGTGTACGCGAGTCAACTATAAGGCATGCTCAACAAAATTCGAGCAAGAGCTCACGAAAGAAAGCAAAAGCTTGTTTTTATGCATATGAAAATGAGCACAAGCTCATCGAACTTAGTTCAAACTGAGCAAGACGAGATCAAACGTGAGCAGTGAGTAAAAGCAAATGCATCAAATTTTATTATGCATACGACAAGTACCTTTTACTCAAAAAATCGAGTCCGAGCTCAAGCTCACGTTTTATGCATGAGACCCAATATCTCCTACGCGGACTTCTGCCGTCTGATTCCAATAAGATTCTGGATGCATCTAATTATTTTGTGATCGATGCCCAATGTTTTCAAAATATCAATTAGCTTATTGTGTTTGTACTCTATCAAAAGCTTTTTCATAATCTATAAAGCACATGAAAACATCCATCCTGACATCCTTACAGTTTTGAACAAGAACATGGCCACTGAATAAGGCTTCACGAGTACCCATGGCTTGTTTAAATCCGAATTGTGTACGACCCATTGCGTTTTTCGCATTGCTTATATATTCTTTGGTGTATCACCTTTAAAAATATTTTAAGCGTGTGGCTCATTAAGCTTATTAATCTAAAATCTTTGCAAATTCTATTATTGGCATTAATTAAAGAATGCTTAGATTATAAAATATTGAAAAAATTTGTTGGATAAAATTTGTATTGTCTTTTAATTTAAATAATTTTAAAAATAAACCACATCTTAAAAGCATAGATTATTTGATATTTACTATTATGAAGATCTGCTTTTATAGCATTTTACAAGCTGGGGAAATTTGCTCCCCCTCAACAAAAAAAAACAAAAGAAAGGCAACAAAAGAAGGGAACGGAAAAAAGTGGAAAAAAGAGGAAAAAATGAGAGAAAACGAATGAAGTAAGAACAATCAAAACATTTGTGATGCATACTTAGATGAAATTTGAAAAGTTATCAATTGGCAAACACGGGAATTTCGTTTCTAACTGGATGCCTTGTTAAAAATGTGCACTTTTTTATATTTTATGTTCCGTGGTAAGAAGAATTCGATCATCCTTCTTATTATCAGGGAACAAGAAATGTCCTCTAAAAAATCCATTTCATGCCCCAAAAAAATGTCCTAAAAAACGAAAAATATGCTCTTAAAAACACATTTTTCTTTAAATTCCGTACTTTAAAGCTTATTTTATAGTACAGCTGGACTAACTTTTGTGAAATTGTCAGGAATATATAACGTCTGCAGAATGAATGAATTGAATTGCAACAAAACGGAAATCGTTGTAGTTTTTTATAGCATAAACTTAAAGTAGGTTTACTTTTGAAAACAATGCACGAAATTAATTTAATGTTAAACGAAATTGTTACAATTTTGAGACTGTTTGGAGGTACTTTGGCCTTAGCCAAATTGCAAATTTCGACAGTGGGATTTTTCTTATCTTTTTTTCAAAATTTTTGATTGGATTTTTGATTTTGGATATTTGAATATTTATTTGTCCAAATTTTTAATTTTATCATTACTAAAGTTATTTTCATCAAAAAAGTACTTTTCCAGCAATTTATTGACATCTAAGATTTAATATGACTATTCGTCCATGTTGCAAATAATTGCGTTTTTGACTATTTTTGACCAAATTAGTAAATTGAAGATTTAAGGTTAGTTTCTTCGTTTTAGAACCAGCTCGTTTAGTTTTTGGAATCTTTTTTGTATTCGTGAACAATTAGGGGATATTTTAAATGATATTTTTTATCGCATTAAACCCCTTTTTTTTAAGCTGGCTATACGATTTAGCAATTTATCCAGGAATCAATTTTCTAATCCAGGATATCATTGATAAGTCGGTCAAATTGTAGTCTTTACCAGAGCTGCTGAGCAAATAATACTATTTGTACTTTTTCTTATTACTTACCTGTCCCACTATTCAATATACCACACATTGACTTTCTAGCTATTCAACAAAGAGATAAATTGTTTTCGATTTCTTATAATGAGATTGATTATCAAAAAATTACAAATTTTTTTTAAAGTTATTTTTCTTTTTTCTTTGTCATTTAAAAAAATTATATGCTTGACTTTCATAAAGATGATGCAGTTGCATAAGAAAACATGTGGTTATCCGAAACTAAAGTAAAAATGTTGATAGCTTAATAACTTTCTTCTTTCAATCGGCTACTCAAAATTTGTTGCAATTTCGTTCCGCATACGTTATATAGTTTATAGGGGTCCCAGATTTTTTTTTTTTAATAATTGCAAGCATTTTTACAAACTGATATATACACGGAACCAAAAACAGCGGTGTAATGAACTGAATACCATGTTAAATTGATGAATCACTACATAGCCAACAAAACCTGACAGTCATTTTAACAAATTGTTCAGTTATCTTAGTCATCTTACGAAACTTAATAAACAAATTATGAAAAACTGATTTTCTAGAGTCCCACTCAAGGAATGAATGAATGTGTTGTAGCCAGCGTTGAGCTTAACAACTTTGCTGGACATCACTTTGCGTTATTCGATGGTCAAAATGCATGAAAAATGCACAAAAAATGCACAAAAAATTACAATTTCCCTATATGATACTTACGTCAAATCGATATATCTCGAGTCCTAGACCTGACCCAGCGAAATGCCGGGACACGTATAACTTGTTTTTTACCCTTATAACTTTTCCCGGTAAGCAGAACCCCCCGCTGATTTTGGCTGTCGCACAGTAAAATTAATAAACACACACTTACCTATCCACTATAATCCAATGAGTTTAATAATTCACAATTCTTTTGTAAAAAGCCATTTACCATAATTTATTATTAATTTTTACAACTTTTACAAATGGCTTTCACACACACTAACACTAGTAGTGAAAGCCACAATACTAAAAGCACGACAAATTATTTTCTACAGCTATAAAAGTTTATCAAATTAACATATTTTCGATAAAATATTTCTAAATTAAACATATACAATTTTGTTGTCTAAATAACAAAAATTTGTTAAAACTACAAATGGTTTTACAAAAATTCGCATCAAATTGAATAAAATAATTGTTGTTTTAACAATAAAATTTGTCAAAAGTTAACAAAAGTTTTATGTTGAGTTCACTTACGAATTTAGGTTCAGTATGCACAATGGGGTGGAGGGTGTTAAAACTGTTTGTATGAAAATATGTTCTTTTTGGAAACGGGAACATTTTGCATGTTCAATAACGACCACCAATTTTTTTTTTCGATTATTTTAAAATATTATAGAATTTTTTCATAATTCTTAATCGTTCTGCGAATATTGATGAGCATATCGCTAAAATCTTTCATATAAAAATCCACGAAAACTGAAGTTTTTAAAAACGTTTATGTTCTTTATGATTAAAAGGCATCGTTAGAGTCTAATTACTTTAAATTTTTACGAAATATTAATATTTAAATTAAATAAAGCAAAAAAATTGTGTCGAACTTTAAAAAGGTGTATGCGATAATTTTTTCAAAAACCGCGAAAAAAAATATCGAGTCGCTTTATATTTTTAATGTATTTTCCGGCTAGTATAGATAAATTTAATATTTGGATAAAAATCAAAAGTTATAAAAATATGTAAAAGTTGCCGGATAAATTATTCTTTTAACCGGTTTTTTGTAGTGCAATATTTTGCTGGGTTTTTAAGTTGTAACAAAATATATTATGCGCTTGTCATATTTTTTGTTAGTTTTTTTTTATTCTTTTAAATTTTTTTTTGCTCAAAAAACATTAAATGCAATCTTTATGTGCATCGAAAGCACAAAGTAAAGGATTTGCAACCTTTATTTTAAATAAAATGTCGTTTATTCAATTTTGTTTTATAAAAAAAAAAAACTCCAAAAAAAACTCTATAAACATAAAAATACAAACACAATTACAAACAAAAACTGTTTACATTTCTAGTTACTACTACAATATACTATAACAGTGGAGCACAGTTTATAATCGGACACCGGTTATAAACTAACGATTTTTTTTTTGTTCCCAACGCATTTACTAACATGTTTTATACAAAATAATACGGTTATAGATAATAGCGAACTTTTTATATAACGAACAAAAAAAAAATAGTGATCCCAGGTGAAAAAGTTCATATATTGTCATATATGGCCACATATATGAGTTCATATATGAATCCATATATGTTCGGATCCGAAATTTGAGGGTATATGGACATATATGCTCATATATGCCCATATATGAATGTTCATATATTGTCATATATTATTACTTTTCCCTATATTCTCGTATATAAAAAAGCTTTTTTAGTTTTTTTTTTCCAAAAATATTCTGTTTATTAAAAAGTACAGCTATTATAATTCTATATACATGTTACCGAATACAGGAATTTTTTTTAAAAACTTAAAATACACTTCAATATAAGAATATTCTACACCATTTTTATTGTATCTTAAAATTTAAATATTTCTGTTTAGTTTTCCAATTATTCTGAAACACAACTAAAAATGGGAATGTGGAAAATATTTTATTTTTTAAATACAAAATATAACCAAAATAAATAAATCCAATTAATTCATCGG
>CM037852.1:185622812-185638999 GCA_021234595.1 Delia radicum | reverse complement strand
AGAAATCCTTATTAACAACCGGAAAATTTCAATTGTCCCATCGGCTAAAAACTTAGGCATCGTATTCAATGAGCACATTATCATGGACTAACCATATTAACTCGTTAGTTGGTCAAACATATGCCAAGCTTAGAACACTATGGTCAACACAATCATTCACTCCATTAAATGTAAGATTGCTTCTAGCTAAGACCTACGTTATTCCTGGTCTTTTATACGGCTGCGAACTCTTCGCAAATTGTGACGCCACAAGCAAACGTCGACTTAATATTGTATTTAATAATATTGTACGATATGTCTACAATCTAAGGAGATTTAGTAGTGTATCATTAATTTCCAGAACATATACGGTGTTTCTTTGGATAATTTTCTAAAAATAAGAGTTCTATTGTTTCTTCATAAAATTATATACACACAAAAGCCAAAATATATCTTTGATCAAATTCGATTTGCAAGATCCAATAGGGGAAAAAAGTTAATACTTCCTAGACATCACTCTCTTGTTTCTGAATATCAATTTCATGTACATTCTGCTCGTCTTTGGAATTTATTACCACAAAACATACAACAAGCCAGCAACGCAACGCACTTCAAAAATTTACTTTTTAATTTTTTTGAATAACTTTAATTTTTCAATGTTTTTTTTTCTTTAATAATTTTTACTAATTTTGTTTTCAATACTTTTATCTTTTTCTCTATTTTTGGTTTTATTATATTATATTTTTTTATATATTTTATATTCATTTTTTAAATTTTTTAATTTTTTTAATTTTTTTTTAAATTTTCTATATCTTGTTTTTATTTTTTATATTATATTAATCATTGTGAATCAATTGGGATATTTTATTCATGTACTATAATTATAAGATTCAATCTTGTTGTACTGAAAAAAACAAATAAATAAATAAATAAATAAAATAAATAAATAAATAAATAAATAATTTTTCACTTTTTTATTTGTTTTTCTATTTTTTGTATTAAACACTTTTCTAGTTTTTATCAATTCACTTTTTTGTTTTTAATAAAGACACGTGTTTAGTTGTTTGTTTTTTTAGTGATTGATTGTTTGATTTGTTTATGTGTTTATTCATCAAATGTCATTTTTAAGGGGTTGCCATTGAATAAATATTAATATTGCATGGTTGTAATTTTTTAGTAGTGGAAAAGGTAGCGTTTTTAGCGTTTTTTAGCATTTAAAAGGAAAAAAAACTGCAACATAACTTTAAAGTTAAAAAGTTAAAAAAAAGGCTAAAAAATGGCTAAAAAATTTCTAAAAATGGCTAAAAAAAAAAGGCTAATGGCTAAATGCAATTTTTTCCGGCTAAACGTGTTGAAAAAAGGCTAAATCTAGCCGGAAAACGGCTGAATTGGCAACACTGCATGTCACAGACCGAACCTGGGATATGTCACCCGCACTATGTCTTCGATTTCCTCTTCTCTATAGCGGATTCATCATATCGATCTTTTAATATGTCTCTGTGTTTGGCGTTATAATAGAATGGGGAATGTGACATGTGACAGACCGAACGTGTATAGGATATGTCACCGCACTATGTTTTTTAGGATAGTTCTGTCTTACGTTAATCCAGTAACATATTTGAGGACACGTCATAAAAAAAGTGTTTTTAGCAAAGTTCTGTGACCAATGCAAGGTTAGGTTTGTGACATACCACAATGGGTCAGTTTCCAGTCCTTGACATCGGCATGTGAAAGTGGCAGATCCGTAAGAATGATATGGTGGTAGTTTGTCTAAATTTCTTAAATGGTAATTTTTGGCACACAATAAATTCCTTCTTTTTAAAGAAGAGTTTAAGTAAGATGTTTCCTTTTGGAGGTACTAAAAGCGCTGGGATTTAATGTTATTTTTTTTTGTTATTAATATTTGACTACATTTTTGTTACCCACTGTACTTTTATAAACGAAAAATGTGTAGCAGTATAATTATAGTAAATTCTTAACAACCCAAATAAACGTATTTTTTCTTTAATGCCCGAAATATTTCAAGGAATATGAATTTAATTTAGTTCCTAGCAAAAAATTCTTATTTTTTTCTTTTCATAAAAAACCGTCTTTGCCATAAATATAAATGCAAATTTCGTTCATCATTCTTTACTTTTATCATGAAATAAATTTAAATTAGGAAATAATAATTTCCCTTTTAAAATTATTCCACTTTTTTGTATAACCATTACGGGTTCAGTACAGTTTTATCTACATAAAACGTCTTAATTTTATTTTATTCTTCTTTTCAAAATACAGGAGGTATTTACTAATTACACCCTAGAGATTCCATTAGATAGAAGAGTCTTTTCTACAGCAATGAATATTTTCCTTGACTTTATTTAAACAAAAAAATATTCATACTCATGAAAAAAAAAAATACGGCGTAACGTTAAGTTACAATGCCATACTTTCTCGTAATATGTAATTGAAAGATATAATTGTTCATAAGATGCAAATGCAAGGATAGAGTATGATACGAGTACAATATAATAGAAATTATTAAATTTTAAAAAATATATGAAATACTGCCTTGATGTTGATTTTGTTATAATTGTGAATATCTAATGTATTTGGTTAACTATTTTCTTTGTGAAAATAATTACTTTTCCTTTTGAATCTATTGTTACAATAATTTATTTGAAGAAGGTTTTAAAATATTTTTGCCTTCATAGAGTAAGCCACAGTCAGTTATCTTAACAAAAATTTTAGAATTGTTTTAAACCCTTTGAGACCCAAGCTGTATGCACAAAGTTCTTTATTTTTGAAGTCGAACGTAAAATAATTTAAAAAAGTGTTACACTTTCCCATAGTTATAGATATTTTATGAAATATAATTTAATTAAAAATATAATAGGACTTTTTTATTTCCATAAATCTATTACTATTGGAAATATTCACAGTTTTAGGAGAAAACATCAAAGCTCACAATTTGGAGCTTGGGTCTCAAAGGGTTAAGCCATGTTTTTCATTCATTTTTCAACTTTTTGCTGAAACTGTCTTTGAAATACACATTTTTAATAGACTGAGTAACGCTGAATCCAAATCTGTCAAAATATTTGTTTGCAGATTTTAAATATCGCGAATTTTATATTTATACTATTCTCCACATTTTTCTGCGTATTTTTTTTTTTTTATTTATTAATTAATAATCATATAAGTATAAATTATATACTATTACCCTAACCGAGCACTAGCTACTATGGCCTTCGGCGCGTTGTAGCGAACACAGACAAGTGCCTCTGGTAGGAATCAAACCCACGACTCCCCGCACTGATAAGCCAGCACCCTACCAACTAGCCTACCGGGGCGCACATTTTTTTCGTATATTTTGCTTAATTTTTCTAAATTAAACCAACAAATCAGGATTTTTTTTTAAATGTGCGGTCTTTTTTCAGTATATATTAACACTATTACAAAGTGGGGAGTTTAACAAATATTTTGGAAATAATTCTGCCATATCTTACTAGGTGGTCGAATTGCCATGAAACTCATTACAGTACGTTCATTAACAAATATTCTATTACAAAATAAAATTTTAACATTATCACAAAAATTTTAAAAATAAATTTTTGACGGATATTCGAAAATTATATCCCATTTGGTTGAAACTTGGCACATATATTAAGGTTTGATTCCATGAAGATTCGCCAAATTTAAAGAAATTCAGTAAATATTAAGACATAGTAAATATATTTCTGTAAATTGTCTATGGATTTCCAATTTTAATACCAAAATGTGTTTATTTGAAACAGTGGCGGATCCAGAATTCACACAAAGAGGAGGGAGCTAAAATATTTTTTTAAATTTCTGTACAGAAGCTCGATTACTAAATATTTTGAAATAGAAATATACAAATTCTAAAAACTCTGAGAAAATGATTGAAAATTCAATGGCCCCCTCAAAAACGATTGAAAAGCTTTAAATTCGTTTATTGTGTTTAAAAATTATAATAAGAACACAATATTCGTGGTTTAAGAACACTATATTCGAGGTTTTTCGGTTTTTAAAGAAATATCACCGCTTCGCTTTTTGCAACTTGTTTTACAACATGACAAACCTGTGCAAAACCATAGACAATATATATGTCAAACTTACTCTCTTGACGAGAAAATATATTTTTTTTATCAATTTTTCGAATTCGAAAATTTTTGACAGGCCACTTAAGTTAAATGTACCAAAAATATCCATTCACACAATGTGGGGTCAATTATCGATTTGGATTATCGATTAAATATTAACGTTTCATCCAAATCAACGTATAAGCGTTAGAAGGATTCCCTTGTGAGTTTTTAACCCATTTTACACTACCCTTTATTTAAAGCAACACCTACTTTCAAGGCCCGATAATTTTGTATAGGATTGAGATAGAATAATGCAGTAAAAAGTGTGGCATAATTTGAAGTCTTCACTACAAAAATAATTAATAATAAATTAAAACTTATTGCTATATAATTAATGCGTCCCGGTAGGATAGTTGGTATTGTGTTGGCTTATCAGTGCGGGGGTCGTGGGTTCGATTCCCAACAGAGGCTCTGGTCTGTTTTCGCAACAACGCGCCAAAAGCCATATTAGCTAGTGCTCGGTTAGGGTAATAATATATAATTTGTATTTGTATGATTATTATTTAATAAAAAAAAAATAAAATAATAAAAAAAATAATTAATTAAAACTACTATTTTTAATAGTTTTTATAAAACTTTTTTGGAAAACTATAAATTTATAGAAAAAAGGCCGTTGTTATAAACGTTATTCACTGATTTAGTTAGGGGCGTATAGGAAAATTTTTTGAATGAGAAAGAGTTGTTATGCGGACGAACTTTTTATGTAAAATTAAAAGATCGTATCAAGAACTTTCTGAACTTGTTTAAAACTTTGTTATGCTGAAAATTAATCAATTTTCTTTTTTCCTTTCAACAAACAAAAAAATTTAAAAAATTGATTCGCCAGTGTTGCCATATTACAATTTTGATAAATTGTCTAAAAACATCAGTATTTTTAAAAAATTCTCAAAATTCATGAATAACCGATAGATCAAATTGTGTACTACATTTTGATAGATATTTTCTTTAGCAATAAACAAAAATTATAATATAAAAAAAATTTTAATCCCTTAAGTACATACAAAACGTCAAAGTTAGAATTAAAATTTCGAATATAACCGCTAGAGGGTGGCAATAAGTGTACAAAAACTTCAGGAAAACTGCCAACAAAGGTAAATATTATCTGAAAAAAAGGCGCAGTGTACTAAAACGGACACCACATTTAGACTTCTGTTATTAATAAATGCTGCCACATTAGTATACACAGATAAAAAAAATTGTTAATACAAACAAATTGTTAAACAAATCAAATCAATTTCGTATAACAATTTTTACATTTACTATAAAAATTGTTCGAGTAAGGTTTACTCGAACCAAAAGCAGTTTTGTTCATTAAAAAACTCTACTTTACGAAACTTTCTTAATTAATAAAAAAAAAACTGTAAATAGAATTAATTATTTGAATTGTTTCTTTCTGTTATTCATGTTGCCAAAAGTTTGACGTTGTCATTTATCCAAATTAAAAATGGTTATACTGCTTACTCGATTTTTCTCGATTGATCACCCTAATAGTTAGTCAACAAACGAATTTGTTGAAATTCAAAGCATATTTTAACAAACTATGTAGTTGACTTGATTGTCATTTTTTAATAAATACACTCAAAAAAATAAGTTAGTACAAAAGTTAGTAAAACGTCTTGTAAATCAGGTATACTATCTTTCAGTAAATTTTTTTGCTAAAATCGTGTTATACTAATGCTTTACTAATATACTAATGTTTTACTTATTAATTTTGCTAAAAAAAAATGTGCTGATAAGCACATTAATAGTGTGGACGAGCAACCAGATTGAAAGATATACGCACAATGTAGCAGATGTCGCGGCATGTCAAGATGTAGTAGAGAAGAGAAAACTGATACTAAAAAGTCAAACTCTAATACGACATATAAAAAAATCAACCATGGTAGACTTTTGTATCTCTTTTTCATACATAAAACAAAATTGAGGATTCAAACTACTTAAATTTTGCGTTGTCACCGGCTTGTGAATATAATTGTCTATTAATTAAATAAAAGACAAAAAGAAAATATTTAAATTAATATGTATCTCTATAATAAATGTTAATAGATTATAATCTAGTGTGGTCAAATTGCAAACAAACATATACAGACATGCAGACAGAGTAAAGCGAAAGACAAAGACACACATCTTAGGTAGATTTGTATGGTTCCTTTTTCTTATTGCAAAAAAAAGAGTTGTTTTTATCGTTTCGTTTGTTTTTGTTTATTTTTTTCGTTTCGTTTCTATAATTATCTTCGGCAGTTGCGTTCTTTAAAAGAAAGCATCATTTAGACAACGATTGATGTAAGTAGTTGAAAGAAAACTTTTGTTATGTAATTATTGTAAATTATTTTTAAAAGAATAACAAAAATATGTTTTATGATTTTCAGCAAATATATTAACTAAATTACAATTTTTTTACAATTTTCTTGCGTTTCTTTCAGTCTACTAAAATTCAGCAAAAAATTTATTAATTTTTACCAAGGCTTTTTTATTTCTAATCTACTAAGTGTTAACCAAAACTTTTGCTGAATCTACTAATTTTGCTGACATTAGCAATTTTTTTGCTAGCACCCTCCTGACTAAAATTTTGCTGACTCAGCAAAATTTTTTGCTGACTTTACTATTTTTTTGTTTGAGTGTAGTCATATCAAGAAACGAGTTTTTTGAAATTCAAAACAAAATTTAACAATTGAATTTGTTGATTTTGAATAATATTTCAAAGAAAAACCCCCTTTTAAATAAAAAAAGTAAATAAGTTTTTCAATAATTTTTTTTTTATTTTTAAAAAACAATTTCTTTAATAAAAAGTAATAAAAAAAATATAAAACAAGTAAAGTAATCACTTACATCACATTTTCATCGTTATCACTTATTAAATAATGCATGACATAAAACTCAAAAAGTACACTGTAAGTACAAAAATGTATTATAAAACCAAAAAATTATCACAAATGTTGCATAATGTTGAAGAAAAAGTTCTGGGATACATTAAACTCTTATAAAATATAATATTTTATGTTTCTAACTCCTTCATCTCTATATCACAACGTTGCCAGATTGGCAGATTTTATGCTAAACACTTTTAAGTATATATTTTTTTTTATTTTTTATAAGTTTTTTACTTCACAGCTATTTTCAGTTCAGTGTTGCGTATTATATTAGTTCTAAAAAGAAAATTACGCCGAGAAAAGCGCTAAAATACAGATATTGTTTTGTGCATTTTTTTTATTTAAACTCGTTTTTATTAGTTAGAAAAAAAATATTCTTTACAACCATTGACAGAAATTTAAATTAAAGCACAGGCAAAGCCCTTATTTTCAACGATTTACCAACGTTGGCAAAATGTGCTTCGTCAAGCACATTTTTTTACAAGCGTAAAAAAATAAAAGCACTGCCAAAGTTATGATTTAGAATGCTTTGCCAACGTTAGTAAAAAGTGTTTTCATAGCATTGATTTTAAAAAATTTACCACACTTTGTTTAAAAAAATAGTAAAATTGTTTTCTTTTATGCTTGTGAAAAACTTTTTTTATACCAACTTTATTCTGATTTGCCAGCGTTGGCAAGTAACTTCCAACAAACGTTATGCCAGTGCTGGCAAACTGGCACAAACAACGGTTAGTCAGCTGTTATCACTTCCCAGTAAAATAGTAAAATCCAAATAACTGCTCCTGCGGGAAATGAAGGGTCGATTGATCAAAAGGGGCAATTGCGTGATATGTCATTGAGTTGCACGTCATAGAACTGGTGAAATTTAGGTTTTGGTGTACCAAAAAGTGTTAATTTGAGTGAAACGACCAATTATGTGACTCTAGAAATGGTGACAAAACATTGACTGGATGTTACGAGATATATCATGTAACTAGAGAAAAAGTGACATAACTTCAAAGAGTGCTGAAGCAACTAGTGATGGTGCAGTAGAAGTTGTAACTGGTCACTGAACTGGTGCAAAACCGTAATCAGTGGAAGAATATGTGGCAGTTAGTACCAAATTATGCAGTCCCTTGACTGCTGCAAAGTGGACATAACACTGAAGAAGTTTTATCGGTACCCGACTTTAGTGCAGTAGAAATGAAGACGTACCACTGCACTGGTTCAAAAGAAATGAGTATGGAACTTCCAGTTAAATGGCGATTTGCTAGCAAACGTTTCGCTTTTATTTTAATTAATTTTCTTAACTCCATGTTAAATTCCTAAACTAAATGAAAAGAACCGTTGATTAAAAATAGCTACATTGTCACTTCCCATCAGAAAATTGGAAGCAGTTACTGCATCCATACTGCTTCCCCTACTGCTTCGTAAGATACATATGCATTGAAAGATCATAATAGAATGTCAAATTTCATTGATTGTGTGCATCGCTTTTTAATTTGATGTCAAAAAAGTAATGAAATAAGAAACATGTTTTAGTCACTTTCTTATTATTTTCGGGAATTTTTATTAAAATTTGTTAAAACTTTTATAAAAATTTGTTTTTGTAACGGAAATGTATTTTTAAATTATTAAAAGTAAAGTTTATATTTGTCATAATTTTTTATGAAAAGAAAAAGCTCTCAGTGGAAGTGATGAATTCATGACATTTATGATTTGTCGAAATTGTTTACGATAAGAATAAGCGCTGAGTGGAAGCCATGGAAAAAACAAGAGTAAAAAACACATAAATTAAAAAATACACGATAATTGATTTATGGGGACATATGATACCTCATTAGAAAGATATTTGAAAGAACATTCATATGATATAAATTAGGCTATCAATGAAATGCATGCAAATTTTTGTATTTAAATTACAACTGAACCCGAGTGAATTCTTAGTTTAAAAATTTAAATTGAGTAATGTATATGTATAGTCCTTTGGAAAAAAGAGGTCAGTTCAATTTAAGTACCTGCCCGTGACCGGTGAAAGCCGGACTGGTTTGAAACTACATATCTCGTGACATATCACGTTACTAGTAAAAAAGAACCGGTTTTAAAAATACCTACCAAGTAACTGGTTACAGTAGGATTGAACTGAAAGTAGTTAGCCAGTCCCCTGTCCTGAAACCGGTGCAAAAAGACCATTTCAAAAGGACAAACCGCGTGAGCTGTCCCGTGACTGATGCAAACAGACCGATTACAAAGGGCATATAGCATATAGTGAATTTATGTATAACTGACCAGTAAATAGTATGAGGAAGTAAAATTGTCTAAAATAGTGACCTATTCTGTTAAGTCAGTTGTGTGACCTGTTTTTTGTGTTAGTCCTGTGACGTATCAGAAAGCGTAATTTACTCCCTCTTAGCACAAGCCCATATTAAAGTGACTGGTCCCTTTCATATAAAAGTGTCGGTCCGGGGACCGGTTCTTGTGAACCAGCCACATGACGTGTCTAGTGATAGGTCCGTTTCCTACGGGGTAGTTAATATACTTAACTTAATAATAATACTATAGTGTATACTTAAACTATAGTTTTATATTTTTCCAAATTTAAATTATCAAGAAATTTATCATTAAAGTTGTTTCCTTTTGATGGGAAAAAAATAAAAATTAATGTAAAATAAATTTGTTTTTGTGCCTTTTGGGATATTGTTAGAGCAGGTTCAGTGACATACTACTTGTGGTTAGTTAAGTGACTGGTTCCAGAGGGAACAATTAGAAACTCATCAGTAACATGACGCACGGTGAATAAAAAGGGACAGTTTACTCGGTAAATATTTTTAACATGTCAGGTGACATGCCCCTATTGAAAAAAGAGTGATACGTCACACAATCACTCCATTCGAACTGCCCCTGGGCCAGACCACATTGCGATCAATATGTTACTAGTTACTCATAAAAAATTGTTCACCAGTTCCATTACAATTTTCTTAGTCCCGTCATGTGATAACAACTTTATAACTAGTCATGTTGCACATTACTAAAATACTAATGTGGACCCACATTAACCCTACCACCCTTGCGACATATTCTTTACAGTTAGTACGGTGATGGGTTACATCATTTAAGTTATTCACCCTGTCACAAGTTTCCCTAATGGTAGCAATTGGCCACCTCCTATGACATGCCCATGTTAAAAGTACCGGTCCCTCCCATATAGAACTCCCAACCCGGGAACCGGTTCATGCACACCAAGAACTACTCACGTGACCATACCAGTGACTGGACCATTTCCCGCAGGGTGGTTGCAGAACAGATTATACTGTATTGTAACAGGTTCTAATTTCTGTTCTGCAACTGGTTCTTTTTATATGGAGTTTGTCCTATTTGCAATAGGTTCTTTACCTCCAAACAAGAACAGGTTGCTTTAGAACCGGTTCTAGAACCAGTTATAGAACCGGTTCTAGAACCAGTTATAGAACTGGTTCTGGGACTGTGACACCTTACATTTCTACTCCCAGCAACCTGTTCTAGAACCGGTTCCATGTAACCGGTGGTAAAAGAAGTTGTTCTAGAACAGGTTCAAAGGTAATCTGTTCTATAAAAAATTTTGCTGGGTTATTTACGTTTTAAGCTATCAAGTATTATGTGTCTCATTAGCTCAGTGTGTAGAGCTCTTGTCTGCCAATCTGGCGGCCAGGGTTCAAGTCCCGGCAGGAGAAAAATATTTATGTGAACCTTTTTTTAATTTTGTTTGGAAAATCTATTTTTAGAACACATATTATTTGGTTTGGCGAGTGTTTCGCCAACATTGGCAATTTCGTTTACCCAGTGCTTTTCAAACGCTGCAAAATTAGGAACGACCGGTATTATATATTTGGGGTTGGCAAAGCACGCAATACCAACGTAAATACCACCGTTGAAAGCACTGGGCTAACGTTTTCCGTTCACATTTTTCGGGCTGGGTATTGTTAAGATGTTTGAGTTTCAAAACACAGGTTTTCTTTAAAAAAAATAGCTTGAAGATTTCTCATAACTATCAAGAACAAATTTATTGATTATAAAAAAAAATGTTAGAATTGAGTTTTAGCAACTACTATTGTCACTTAAAATTTATTGATATTTTTATCTGTGTATGGAAATCCATTTAGCAAAACTTTAACTTTGGTTCTGTGACTAACATTCGTACGTTTTCATTATTTTTTCATCACTGAGTATTAGGGCGGGTCGATATAAAAATCGCTCAACGTTCAAGGAAAATCGTATTCTAGGGATCAAAATAAGAAACTTTGCCGAAGGAACCATACCTCTAAAACGAATTCTGATGTCCCGACTTTTGACCCGTAGGGTCAAATTTTGAAAAAGCCCACTTTGATATTTCAGAAAGTAAGAGGATCTCTCCAAGATTATCGAAGCTGCTTCTTCTCCGGGAGACGCGCTAGCAGATAATGCAGAAATCATCATTCTATGTGACAGTTAAGGCGTTCAAATTTATGTTGGAAGAGTGGCCTTTTTTAGCCGTGTTTTTATAGCAAAATGTACAAATCTCGGGATAGAGATATTTCAGAAAGTAGGAGGAGCCTTTACAAGATTAGGGTCTCTATTTCTTCTCCGCAAGACGCTCTAGCAGATGAATGTGTAAATTATATTCGATTGGGTGTATTCGATTGGGGAACTCTAAATGGGGTCAAAGTGGGATTTTTCAAATTTCACCTTACGGGTCAAAAGTCGGGACATCAGAATTCGTTTTAGAGGTATGGTTCCTTCGGCAAAGTTTCTTATTTTGATCCCTAGGATACGTTGAGCGATTTTTTTTTGCCTCCATACAAATCGACCCGGCCTACTGATTATTATTATTTTAGTTCCGTCCAATTTTATCATATTTCGCTTGGTTTGGATATTTAATTACATACAAGGCTCTTGGAACTGCAATATCTTAAATTCAAAAGGGTGGTATTAATGTGTTTGCTGTATTTACAATTTTTAAAATTCAAATAGATATATACCTTTTATACCACACAAATCCTTCTTTTTATAATACAAAAATAATCAGAATTTATCTGCAGGCAACATTAATGTTTTTTATGCATATTTTTATAATTTCACAATTTTAATATAAATTTTACTTTTTTTCATTTGAGCTCCCCTCTCATTATGTGTATATTTCTGTTATCCTTTCTCAACAGAGGGGTTTTTAAAATATAATGCTTACAAAAAAAAAAAAAAGTTTAATACAATTTTACTTTTTTTTGCTTGCAATGACCTGGCCAGTAAGTAAAAGGGTAATACGATGCAATGCATTCATTTTACTTCTTTTAGGGAAATTTGTTTTGCAATTATTGCAGTTTTTTGTGTAAAAAATGTGCTTATTTGTTAAAAGAAATGAAAGTATTTTGTATTTTTTGTAGATTTGTTTTTTTTTGGAGTGGCAATTGAATTCGTTTTCATTACCTATGCAATAGCAGTGGATTATAAGTACAATAAGAAAGGGTTGAAGGTCCTATTTGTATTCAGTTTTATTAGATGTTTAAAAAGTATTCTTATTCACCTTATTCGTGTTTTATAATTGCAAGATATTTTTTAACATTTTTTACACGCTTAATGTACTTCAATTACAAAATACCCTACATTAAGTCATTATGATATAAAAGAGTTAGACTAAAACAAAAAAATTTATGAAATTTAATAATAAGACTTTCCATATATCCATTAAAATTATTAAAAATTCTGACGGAGCTAAATTTTGGTGCAGACCTTGGGTAGAAATAAAATATATCAAAAGTTTACATGCATGCGAAAAAAGTTATTCAAAGTCAAAGGTAAAAATTTTCGGTTTTTTTTAGTTTTCTCGTAAATGATAAGTTTTCTCAAAAAAAAAAAGGTTAGACAAAAAACTGTAGATCATAGAAATATCTACAAAAATTATCTGAATACTTTTTTTTCTAAAGTCACTATTTTACCACCACTAAATGAGGAAGGATTTGTATCATATATAATAAAATGCACACATTACTACACCATCTGTGATGTAGTGCATTCGCTTTAACGTGGTTTTACTTGGTAGTCCAGGTATGCTCCACTACCGCCCTATGGGGAATGAGGAGTCAATTGACCTTAAAGTGACTGGTTAAAGAAGGACTTATCACAGGACTGGTATAATTTAATACTGAAGTGGATTAAGCAGTGTCAACTGTCCTAAAATTACCAATCCTGTGACTGGTAAAGGGAGGACATACCACTTAAACCAGAATGCTTATTAACAAGAAAAAACCAGTTGGCCAGAATTTTACCCACTGGAAGCTGTTTAGTTTTCGGTTATTTTTATGCCCATCTTTATGCCCATCTTTGGTTAGTCCTGTGGCATGCCACTATGTGGTTTAAAGCAGGGACAAATGACCCCCTCCTATGACCAAGCCCATGTTAAAGTTGCCAGTTGTTTACATAGGGTAGGGTTTAGCAGGAGAACCGGTCTCTGGCACGAAGGGACCGATCCTGTGGCACACGCAGGACCGGTCCCATTCCCCATAGAGCGTGTACGACAGAGTTTCATGAGATATATTCTATTTACTGCATATTGATTATTTTTTGGTGATATTGATTATGATTTCTTATTCTGATTCACGATCTTCAAATTCAAGTTCAACAGTCATTCGATTTTTCTTCTTGCTGAATTTTTATAAATTATTCAAATGAAGATGCATGTCTTGTCTTTGACATCAAATGAATCTTCGTCGTTGTATTCAATTCAGCATTCGTGCAAGAATGGCCTTGGCAATCAGTAAACGCTGGTGAAGAAAGTAACCCTCCTTTTTACAGCCGCATTAAGCCCTACAGCTTTTTTGCAATTGCAAAAAAAAGTGTTTACGAGTTTTTCCGGAGTAGGTGGGAATATAAAAATTAACGCTTACAATTGCAAAAAATAGTGCTTGCGAGTTTTTCAGGAGTAGGAGGGAAATATAAATTAACGCTTACACGCACCAAAAGCCTTGGGGAATATTATCGAAGCGTTTAGGTAATTATGCAACTACACACACAGAAAAAATGTGTTCATAAATAAAACGAACTGCTTTCATTGATTTCAATTCTTAATATGTATGAACAAGTTCATGGCTACGTATGAACTTTTTTTTTTTTTTTTAATTTAAAAACTTAGAAAGCCAGAAGAAAATTGTTTTAATTATTATTATTTTTTTTCTGTGAAATAAAAACGTTTCAAATTTTTTGTTTTATAATAAAAACAATCGTTATTTATTCTTAATTCTTGTTGTTAAATAAGTGCTTTGTGAACGAAAAATAAGAAGCTGTTAACAATTAGGTAATTTAAAAAGATTAAAAAAATAAAGTATTTTATGTGCAAAGAAATTTGCACAACAGCGAATAACTTAATAGTATACATAAAAAGTGTGCATAAATCAAAAACCAATGGTGAATTTTATTTGTACTCATGTAAAATGGAAATTTTGTGGAAAGCGCTAGCTTGATTGCTGATATAATCCATGATTTTTGTTCACGATGTCCTACTTAAAACCTCTCTTTTAGTGCCTCTAAATCAAAAAAAATATATTAATTCGTCATTACGATATCTCATCCTCGAGGCAGCATTTCAGTAAAGCGTTTCAAAAACTCATCTAATTATGATCCGAAATCATGAGTATTTTCTCCTGGGATATAGCGGTATTGTTCTATTTAACAAATTTGTAATTTATGTACTTTATTTAATTTATTTATTCTCAATTTTTTGTATTTAAAAGCAATAGTAATAAAAATGCAGTTATTATGCTATAAAATCTAAAAAAAAAACTTATACTTTAATGGGAAAATAGATAATTATAATAATAGATAATTTTTTTATGAAAATTACATATATAGATAAATTTGGTACATACATATTATAAATATGTTTTGTAATATGTATGAACACATTCATAATTCGAATGAATAGTTTTTTGGAAACTATTCAGGTTCGGTTTCTATATTATGTATGAACAAGTTCATACTATAAATGGAAAAAGTTTTGGGAAAAAAAAATCATGTTCGATTCATACAGTTTTATGAAAAATTTCATTATGTGAATGATTTTTTTTCTGTGCAAGTTTCACGTTAGTTATTACAAATTACTTGTAAATATATGAAGTTTTTTAGAAATTTTTTTCTAGGGTGGTACATATATATTTAAAAAAAATTGTAAATATTTTACTAGAACTTAGTAAAACTAAAAAAAAAAAAAAAAAACGACCCCATATGGCCTATATTATGGACAACGAAAAATCCTATTTTTGGAAGGAATACAAAAATTGGAGAAACGTTTGACTAAGTGTATTCAGCTAAAAGGAGATTATGATACAAAAAAAACTGTGTTGATCCGCCCTCGTATATGTATAATTACTAGGCACTTCGATAATACTCCCCTCAGCTTTTGTCTGCATGTACGAATAGTTTTGGACAGTGAAGCCTTTGTTTCTCGTGAAGATTTTCCAATCTGATCCTGTAAAATAACGTGTGTTTTCCGAATGTTCACTGAATTTCGGTAGTTTTTTCATTCAAAGCATAAAAAGTTCATGCATATAAAGATTGTATTCATACATGCACTCAAAAAAAAAAAGTTAGTAAAGTCAGCAAAAATTCGTCATATAAGCAAAGAAGTTGCTAAACTCAGCAAAGTTTTTTTACTGTGCTATTAAATTTGTTCAAATATATATGATCAATTCTTCCTCCGAATGAAAAAGTTTGGGGAATAAAATCATGTACGATTCATACGGTTTAAAAACAAATTCCTTTCGTAAATGAATTATTTTTTCTGTGCAACTGAACCTTTAGACACACTTTTGGAAATGTTCTGTTTAAATTAACTAACACATTTAAAGTATATATTAAATAATTTAATTTTGTAAAAAAACATGTATATTTAGTGACTCAAACGAAAAATGGAACAAATTATAATGTATTTTTTCAAAAAAAGACATGCATTGAAAGCATTATTTTTGTGAAATTTTTTTTTGTGGTACATGTTTCTTAGACCATGATTTATAATTGCGATAAAAACCCACCACCTTTTTGTTGCGTATAACATAAAATATCGAAGAAAATAAAATATAGTCCAATTTCAAATTCAAACGGAAAATCGTACAATAATTATTTGTGGTTAATTTGTCTCATTTTATTGACAATATGAGCAAAAAGGTAATCAGTATCATGTAGAACGTTTTATGCTATTTTGGATCACGAC
>CM037852.1:185597648-185622712 GCA_021234595.1 Delia radicum | reverse complement strand
TTAACATTATCACAAAAATTTTAAAAATAAATTTTTGACGGATATTCAAAAATTCTATCCCATTTGGTTGAAACTTGGCACGTAATATTAAGGTTTGATTCCATGAAGATTCTCCAAATTTAAGAAATTCAGTAAATATTCAGATATAGTAAATATATTTCCGTAGATTTTCTATGGATTTCCGATTTCAATACCAAAATGTGTTTATTTGAATCAGTGGAGGATCCAGAATTCACACAAAGAGGAGGGAGCTAAAATATTTTTTTAAATTTCTGTACAGAAGCTCGATTACTAAATATTTTGAAATAGAATATACAAATTCTAAAAACTCTGAGAAAATGATTGAAAATTCAATGGCCCCTCAAAAACGATTGAAAAGCTTTAAATTCGTTTATTGTGTTTAAAAAATTATAATAAGAACACAATATTCGTGGTTTAAGAACACTATATTCGAGGTTTTGGTTTTTAAAGAAATATCACCGCTTCGCTTTTTGCAACTTGTTTTACAACATGACAAACCTGTGCAAAACCATAGACAATATATATGTCAAACTTACTCTCTTGACGAGAAAATATATTTTTTTATCAATTTTTCGAAATTCGAAAATTTTTGACAGGCCACTTAAGTTAAATGTACCAAAAATATCCATTCACACAATGTGGGGTCAATTATCGATTTGGATTATCGATTAAATATTAACGTTTCATCCAAATCAACGTATAAGCGTTAGAAGGATTCCCTTGTGAGTTTTTAACCCATTTTACACTACCCTTTATTTAAAGCAACACCTACTTTCAAGGCCCGATAATTTTGTATAGGATTGAGATAGAATAATGCAGTAAAAAGTGTGGCATAATTTGAAGTCTTCACTATAAAAATAATTAATAATAAATTAAAACTTATTGCTATATAATTATGCGTCCCGGTAGGATAATTGGTATTGTGTCGGCTTATCAGTGCGGGGGTCGTGGGTTCGATTCCCAACAGAGGCTCTGGTCTGTTTTCGCAACAACGCGCCAAAAGCCATATTAGCTAGTGCTCGGTTAGGGTAATAATATATAATTGTAATTGTATGATTATTATTAATAAAAAAAATAAAATAATAAAAAAAATAATTAATTAAACTACTATTTTTAATAGTTTTTATAAAACTTTTTTGGAAAACTATAAATTTATAGAAAAAAGGCCGTTGTTATAAACGTTATTCACTGATTTAGTTAGGGGCGTATAGGAAAATTTTTTGAATGAGAAAGAGTTGTTATGCGGACGAACTTTTTATGTAAAATTAAAAGATCGTATCAAGAACTTTCTGAACTTGTTTAAAACTTTGTTATGCTGAAAATTAATCAATTTTCTTTTTTCCTTTCAACAAACAAAAAATTTAAAAAATTGATTCGGCAGTGTTGCCATATTACAATTTTGATAAATTGTCTAAAAACATCAGTATTTTTAAAAAATTCTCAAAATTCATGAATAACCGATAGATCAAATTGTGTACTACATTTTGATAGATATTTTCTTTAGCAATAAACAAAAATTATAATATAAAAAAATTTTAATCCCTTAAGACATACAAAACGTCAAAGTTAGAATTAAAATTTCGAATATAACCGCTAGAGGGGCAATAAGTGTACAAAATCTTCAGGAAAACTGCTAACAAAGTAAATATTATCTGAAAAAAAGGCGCAGTGTACTAAAACGGACACCACATTTAGACTTCTATTATTAATAAATGCTGCCACATTAGTATACACAGATAAAAAAAATTGTTAATACAAACAAATTGTTAAACAAATCAAATCAATTTCGTATAACAATTTCTTATACTAGATTTTTACATTTACTATAAAAATTGTTCTAGTAAGGTTTACTCGAACCAAAAGCAGTTTTGTTCATTAAAAAACTCTACTTTACGAAATTTCTTAATTAATAAAAAAAAACTGTAAATAGAATTAATTATTTGAATTGTTTCTTTCTGTTATTCATGTTGCCAAAAGTTTGACGTTTTTCATTTATCCAAATTAAAAATGGTTAAACTGCTTACTCGATTTTCTCGATTGATCACCCTAATAGTTAGTCAACAAACGAATTTTTGAAATTCAAAGCATATTTTAACAAACTATGTAGTTGACTTGATTGTCATTTTTTAACAAATACACTAAAAAAAAATAAGTTAGTAAAAAGTTAGTAAAACGTCTTGTAAATCAGGTATACTATCTTTCAGTAAATTTTTTGCTAAATCGTGTTTTCAGCTAAATATTTGTTATACTTATTCAGCACTTAACTGTTTTATACTAATGCTTTACTAATATACTAATGTTTCACTTATTATTTTGCTAAAAAAAATTGTGCTGATAAGCACATTAATAGTGTGGACGACAACCAGATTGAAAGATATACGCACAATGTAGCAGATGTCGCGGCATGTCAAGATGTAGTAGAGAAGAGGAAACTGATACTAAAAAGTAAAACTCTAATAAGACATATAAAAAAATCTACCATGGTAGACTTTTGTATCTCTTTTTCATACATAAAACAAAATTGAGGATTAAAACAACTTAAATTTTGCGTTGTCACCGGCTTGTGAATATAATTGTCTATTAATTAAATAAAAGACAAAGAAAATATTTAAATTTAATATGTATCTCTATAATAAATGTTAATAGATTAATAATCTAGTGTGGTCAAATTGCAAACAAACATATACAGACATGTAGACAGAGTAAAGCGAAAGACAAGACACACATCTTAGGTAGATTTGTATGGTTCCTTTTTCTTATTGCAAAAAAAAGAGTTGTTTTTATCGTTTCGTTTGTTTTTGTTTATTTTTTCGTTTCGTTTCTATAATTATCTTCGGCAGTTGCGTTCTAAAAGAAAGCATCATTTAGACAACGATTGATGTAAGTAGTTGAAAGAAAACTTTTGTTATGTAATTATTGTAAATTATTTTTAAAAGAATAACAAAAATATGTTTTATGATTTTCAGCAAATATATTAACTAAATTACAATTTTTTTACAATTTTTTGCGTTTCTTTCAGTCTACTAAAATTCAGCAAAAAATTATTAATTTTTACCAGGCTTTTTTATTTCTAATCTACTAAGTGTTACCAAAACTTTTGCTGAATCTACTAATTTGCTGACATTAGCAATTTTTTGCTAGCACCCTCCTGACTAAAATTTTGCTGACTCTGCAAAATTTTTTGCTGACTTTACTAATTTTTTTGTTTGAGTGTAGATCATCAAGAAACGAGTTTTTTTGAAATTCAAACAAAATTTAACAATTGAATTTGTTTGATTTTGATAATATTTCAAAGAAAAACCCCCTTTTAAATAAAAAAAGTAAATAAGTTTTTCAATAATTTTTTTTTTATTGTTTAAAAAACAATTTCTTTAATAAAAAGTAATAAAAAAAAAAATATAAAACAAGTAAAGTAATTCACTTACATCACATTTTCATCGTTATCACTTATTAAATAATTCATGACATAAAACTCAAAAAGTACACTGTAGTACAAAAATGTATTATTAAACCAATAAAAATTATCACAAATGTTGCAAAATGTTGAAGAAAAAGTTCTGGGATACATTAACTCTTATAAAATATAATATTTTATGTTTTCTAACTCCTTCATCTCTATATCACAACGTTGCCAGATTGACCAGATTTTATGCTAAACACTTTTAAGTATATATTTTTTTTTATTTTTTATAAGTTTTTATCTTCACAGCTATTTTAAGTTCAGTGTTGCGTATTATATTAGTTTCTAAAAGGAAATTAACGCCGAGAAAAGCGCTAAAATACAGATATTGTTTGTGTGCAATTTTTTTTATTTAAACTCGTTTTTATTAGTTAGAAAAAAATATTCTTTAGAACCATTGACAGAAATTTAAATTAAAGCACAGGCAAAGCCCTTATTTTTCAACGATTTACCAACGTTGGCAAAAATGTGCTTCGTCAAGCACATTTTTTTACAAGCGTAAAAAATAAAAGCACTGCCAAAGTTATGATTTAGAATGCTTTGCCAACGTTAGTAAAAGTGTTTCTTTCATAGCATTGATTTTAAAAAATTACCACACTTGTTAAAAAAATAGTAAAATTGTTTTCTTTTATGCTTGTGAAAAACTTTTTTTATACCAACTTATTCTGATTTGCCAGCGTTGGCAAGTAACTTCCAACAAACGTTATGCAGTGCTGGCAAACTGGCACAAACAACGGTTAGTCAGCTGTTATCACTTCCCCAGTAAAATAGTACAATCCAAATAACTGCCCTGCGGGAAATGAAGGGTCGATTGATCAAAAAGGGGCAATTGCGTGATATGTCATTGAGTTGCACGTCATAGAACTGGTGAAATTTAAGTTTTGGTGTACCAAAAAGTGTTAATTGAGTGAAACGACCAATTATGTGACTCTAGAAATGGTGACAAAACATTGACCTGGATGTTACGAGATATATCATGTAACTAGAGAAAAAGTGACATAACTTCAAAGAGTGCTGAAGCAACTAGTGATGGTGCAGTAGAAGTTGTAACTGGTCACTGAACTGGTGCAAACCGTAATCAGTGGAAGAATATGTGGCAGTTAGTACCAAATTATGCAGTCCCTTGACTGCTGCAAAGTGGACATAACACTGAAGAAGTTTTATCGGTACCGACTTTAGTGCAGTAGAAATGAAGACGTACCACTGCACTGGTTCAAAAGAAATGAGTATGGAACTTCCAGTTAAATGGCGATTTGCTAGCAAACGTTTCGCTTTTATTTTAATTAATTTTCTTAACTCCATGTTAAATTCCTAAACTAAATGAAAATAACCGTTGATTAAAAATAGCTACATTGTCACTTCCCATCAGAAAATTGGAAGCAGTTACTTGCATCCATACTGCTTCCCCTACTGCTTCGTAAGATACATATGCATTGAAAGATCACAATAGAATGTCAAATTTCATTGATTGTGTGCATCGCTTTTTAATTTGATGTCAAAAAAGTAATGAAATAAGAAACATGTTTTAGTCACTTTCTTATTATTTTCGGGAATTTTTATTAAAATTTGTTAAAACTTTTATAAAAATTTGTTGTTTGTAACGGAAATGTATTTTTAAATTATTAAAAGTAAAGTTTATATTTGTCATAATTTTTTATGAAAAGAAAAAGCTCTCAGTGGAAGTGATGAATTCATGACATTTATGATTTGTCGAAATTGTTTACGATAAGAATAAGCGCTGAGTGGAAGCCATGGAAAAAACAAGAGTAAAAAACACATAAATTAAAAAATACACGATAATTGATTTATGGGGACATATGATACCTCATTAGAAAGATATTTGAAAGAAACATTCATATGATATAAATTAGGCTATCAATGAAATGCATGCAAATTTTTGTATTTAAATTACAACTGAACCCGAGTGAATTCTTAGTTTAAAAATTTAAATTGTAATGTATATGTATAGTCCTTTGGAAAAAAGAGGTCAGTTCAATTTAAGTACCTGTCCCCGTGACCGGTGAAAGCCGGACTGGTTTGAAACTACATATCTCGTGACATATCACGTTACTAGTAAAAAAGAACCGGTTTAAAAAGACCTACCAAGTAACTGGTTACAGTAGGATTGAACTGAAAGTAGTTAGCCAGTCCCCTGTCCTGAAACCGGTGCAAAAAGACCATTTCAAAAGGACAAACCGCGTGAGCTGTCCCGTGACTGATGCAAACAGACCGATTACAAAGGGCATATAGCATATAGTGAATTTATGTATAACTGACCAGTAAATAGTATGAGGAAGTAAATTGTCTCAAATAGTGACCTATTCTGTTAAGTTAGTTGTGTGACCTGTTTTTTGTGTTAGTCCTGTGACGTATCACAAAGCGTAATTTACTCCCTCTTAGCACAAGCCCATATTAAAGTGACTGGTCCCTTTCATATAAAAGTGTCGGTCCGGGGACCGGTTCTTGTGAACCAGCCACATGACGTGTCTAGTGATAGGTCCGTTTCCTACGGGGTAGTTAATATACTTAACTTAATAATAATACTATAGTTTATACTTAAACTATAGTTTTATACTTTTCCATAATTTAAATTATCAAGAAATTTATCATTAAAGTTGTTTCCTTTTGATGGGAAAAAATAAAAATTAATGTAAAATAAATTTGTTTTTGTGCCTTTTGGGATATTGTTAGAGCAGGTTCAGTGACATACTATTTGTGGTTAGTTAAGTGACTGGTTCCAGAGGGAACAATTAGAAACTCATCAGTAACATGACGCACGGTGAATAAAAAGGGACAGTTTACTCGGTAAATATTTTTAACATGTCAGGTGACATGCCCCCTATTGAAAAAAGAGTGATACGTCACACAATCACTCCATTCGAACTGCCCCTGGGCCAGACCACATTGCGATCAATATGTTACTAGTTACTCATAAAAAATTGTTCACCAGTTCCATGACAATTTTCTTAGTCCCGTCATGTGATAACAACTTTATAACTAGTCATGTTGCACATCACTCAAATACTAATGTGGACCCACATTAACACTACCACCCTTCTTCTTTACAGTTAGTACGGTGATGGGTTACATCATTTAAGTTATTCACCCTGTCCAAGTTTCCCCAATGGTAGCAATTGGCCACCTCCTATGACATTGCCCATGTTAAAAGTACCGGTCCCTCCCATATAGAACTCCCAACTCGGGAACCGGTTCATGCACACCAAGAACTACTCACGTAACCATACCAGTGACTGGACCATTTCCCGCAGGGTGGTTGCAGAACAGATTATACTGTATTGTAACAGGTTCTAATTTCTGTTCTGCAACTGGTTCTTTTATATGGAGTTT
Organism: Delia radicum; assembly: GCA_021234595.1. Taxonomy (NCBI): domain Eukaryota; kingdom Metazoa; phylum Arthropoda; class Insecta; order Diptera; family Anthomyiidae; genus Delia; species Delia radicum. The sequence goes on along the minus strand of CM037852.1, from coordinate 185,615,883 downwards.
GTCCTATTTGCAATAGGTTCTTTACCTCCAAACAAGAACAGGTTGCTTTAGAACCGGTTCTAGAACCAGTTATAGAACCGGTTCTAGAACCAGTATAGAACTGGTTCTGGGACTGTGACACCTTACATTTTCTACTCCCAGCAACCTGTTCTAGAACCGGTTCCATGTAACCGGTGGTAAAAGAAGTTGTTCTAGAACAGGTTCAAAGGTAATCTGTTCTAAAAAATTTTGCTGGGTTTATTTACGTTTTAAGCTATCATCTATTATGTGTCTCATTAGCTCAGTGTGTAGAGCTCTTGTCTGCCAATCTGGCGGCCAGGGTTCAAGTCCCGGCAGGAGAAAAATATTTATGTGACCCTTTTTTAATTTTGTTTTGGAAAATCTATTTTTAGAACACATATTATTTGGTTTGGCAGTGTTTCGCCAACATTGGCAATTTCGTTTACCCAGTGCTTTTCAAACGCTGCAAAATTAGGAACGACCGGTATTATATATTTGGGGTTGGCAAAGCACGCAATACCAACGTAAATACCACCGTTGAAAGCACTGGGCCAACGTTTTCCGTTCACATTTTTCGGGCTGGGTATTGTTAAGATGTTTGAGTTTCAAAACACAGGTTTTCTTTAAAAAAAATAGCTTGAAGATTTCTCATAACTATCAAGAACAAATTTATTGATTATAAAAAAAAATGTTCTTGAAATTAGAATTGAGTTTTAGCAAACTACTATTGTCACTTAAAATTTATTGATATTTTTATCTGTGTATGGAAATCCATTTAGCAAAACTTTAACTTTGGTTCTGTGACTAACATTCGTACGTTTTCATTATTTTTTCATCACTGAGTATTAGGGCGGGTCGATATAAAAATCGCTCAACGTTCAAGGAAAATCGTATTCTAGGGATCAAAATAAGAAACTTTGCCGAAGGAACCATACCTCTAAAACGAATTCTGATGTCCCGACTTTTGACCCGTAGGGTCAAATTTTGAAAAAGCCCACTTTGATATTTCAGAAAGTAAGAGGAATCTCTCCAAGATTATCGGAGCTGCTTCTTCTCCGGGAGACGCGCTAGCAGATTAATGCAGAAATCATCATTCTATGTGACAGTTAAGGCGTTCAAATTTATGTTGAAGAGTGCCTTTTTAGTCGTGTTTTTATAGCAAAATGTACAAATCTCGGGATAGAGATATTTCAGAAGTAGGAGGAGCCTTTACAAGATTAGGGTCTCTATTTCTTCTCCGCAAGACGCTCTAGCAGATGAATGTGTAAATTATATTCGATTGGGTTGGATTCGATTGGGGAACTCTAAATGGGTCAAAGTGGGATTTTTCAAGATTTCACCTTACGGGTCAAAAGTCGGGACATCAGAATTCGTTTTAGAGGTATGGTTCCTTCGGCAAAGTTTCTTATTTTGATCCCTAGGATACGTTGAGCGATTTTTTGCCTCCATACAAATCGACCCGGCCTACTGAGTATTATTATTTTAGTCCGTCCAATTTTATCATATTTCGCTAGGGTTAGAAATTTAATACATACAAGGCTCTTGGAACTGCAATATCTTAAATTCAAAAGGGTGGTATTAATGTGTTTTGCAGTATTTACAATTTTTAAATTCAAAATAGATATATACCTTTTTATACCACACAAATCCTTCTTTTTATAATACAAAAATAATCAGAATTTATCTGCAGGCAACATTAATGTTTTTTATGCATATTTTTATAATTTCACAATTTTAATATAAATTTTACTTTTTTCATTTGAGCTCCCTCTCATTATGTGTATATTTCTGTTATCCTTTTTCAAACAGAGGGGTTTTAAAATATAATGCTTACAAAAAAAAAAAAAGTTTAATAAATTTTCCTTTTTTTGCTTGCAATGACCTGGCCAGTAAGTAAAAGGGTAATACGATGCAATGCATTCATTTTACTTATTTTAGGGAAATTTGTTTTGCAATTTATTGCAGTTTTTTGTGTAAAAAATGTGCTTATTTCTTAAAAAGAAATGAAAGTATTTTGTATTTTTTGTTAGATTTGGTTTTTTTTTTTTGGAGTGCAATTGAATTCGTTTTCATTACCTATGCAATAGCAGTGGATTATAAGTACAATAAGAAAGGGTTGAAGGTCCTATTTGTATTCAGTTTTATTAGATTTTTAAAAAGTATTCTTATTCACCTTATTCGTGTTTTATAATTGCAAGATATTTTTAACATTTTTTTACACGCTTAATGTACTTCAATTACAAATACCCTACATTAAGTCATTATGATATAAAAGAGTTAGACTAAAACAAAAAAATTTATGAAATTTAATAATGAGACTTTCCATATATCCATTAAAATTATTAAAAATTCTGACGGAGCTAAATTTTGGTGCAGACCTTGGGTAGAAAATAAATATATCAAAAGTTTACATGCATGCGAAAAAAGTTATTCAAAGTCAAAGGTAAAAATTTCGGTTTTTTTAGTTTTCTCGTAATGATAAGTTTTCTCAAAAAAAAAGGTTAGACAAAAACTTTAGATCATAGAAATATCTACAAAAATTATCTGAATACTTTTTTTCTAAAAGTCACTATTTTACCACCACTAAATGATGAAGGATTTGTATCTTATATAATAAAATGCACACATTACTACACCATCTGTGATGTAGTGCATTCGCTTTAACGTGGTTTACTTGGTCCAGGTATGCTCCACTACCACCCTATGGGGAATGAGGAGTCAATTGACCTTAAAGTGACTGGTTAAAGAAGGACTTATCACAGGACTGGTATAATTTAATACTGAAGTGGATTAAGCAGTGTCAACTGTCCTAAAATTACCAATCCTGTGACTGGTAAAGGGAGGACATACCACTTAACCAGAATGCTTATTAACAAGAAAAAGCCAGTTGGCCAGCATTTTACCCACTGAAAGCTGTTTAGTTTTCCTTTATTTTTATGCCCATCATTAGTTAGTCCTGTGGCATGCCACTATGTGGTTTAAAGCCGGACAAATGACCCCCTCCTACGACAAGCCCATGTTAAAGTTGCCAGTTGTTTACATAGGGTAGGGTTTAGCAGAGGACCGGTCTCTGGCACGAAGGGACCGATCCTGTGGCACACGCAGGACCGGTCCCATTCCCCATAGTGCGGTTACGACAGAGTTTCATGAGATAATATTCTATTTACTGCATATTGATTATTTTTTTGTTAATTGATTATTGATTTCTTATTCTGATTCACGATCTTCAAATTCGAGTTCAACAGTCATTCGATTTTTTCTTCTTGCTGAATTTTTATAAATTATTCAAATGAAGATGCATGTCTTGTCTTTGACATCAAATGAATCTTCGTCTGTTGTATTCAATTCTGCATTCGTGCAAGAATGGCCTTGGCAATCAGTAAACGCTGGTGAAGAAAGTAACCCTCCTTTTTACAGCCGCATTAAGCGCTACAGCCTTTTTTGCAATTGCAAAAAAAAGTGTTTACGAGTTTTTCCGGAGTAGGTGGGAATATAAAAATTAACGCTTACAATTGCAAAAAATAGTGTTTGCGAGTTTTTCAGGAGTAGGAGGGAAATATAAATTAACCCTTACACGCACCAAAAGCCTTATGGAATATTATCGAAGCGTTTAGTAATTATGCAACTACACAAGTTTCACGTTAGTTCTACAAATTTCTTGTAAAATATATTAATTTATAATAATTTTTTTAGAAATGTTTTTTCTAGGGTGGTATATATTAAAAAAAAAAAATTGTAAATATTTTACTTGAACTTTGTAAAACTAACTTGAAAGTTATGTACAAGGGCGGGCCAATAAGTCCGTGACTTTTCGAACTTCCCTCGTAGTTATATGAAATGCAACACTGCTCCCATCAAGTACTGCCTGTTAATAGACTACTGTCAAATTTGGAGCAAGTTCCGTCATTTACTTTGCGTTTAACAGCTGTTCAAAACATACAACCTCGTGGATATTTTTAAAAATGGAAAAAGTGAATTTCGAGTGCTCATTAAACATTATTTTTTGCGAAAAAAAACTGTCGATCAAACCAAGGAAAATCTTGATAAATACTATGGGCACTCTGCACCATCGATTTCAATGGTAAAAAAGTGGTTTACTGACTTTCGTTGTGGTCGCACAACTACAAATGACGCTGAACGTTCTGGACGGCCAATTAAGGTCAATACACCCAAAAATGTCCAAAAAATATACGATATCGTGTTGGCCGATCGAAGAGTAAAAGTGCGTGAGATTGTTGATGCCATAGGCATTTCATATGGCAGTGTGGTTTCGATTTTAAATGATCAGTTGGGTTTATGAAAGCTGCCTGCAAGACAGCGTTTGCCCTCAATTGACCATAAACGTAACCGTGGCCAATAAAGTGATGGCAATAGTTTTTTGTGATGCACACGGATAATCCACATCGATTACCTTCAAAAGGGAAAAACAATGAACGGCGAATATTATGCCAACTTATTGGACCAATTTAACGAGGATTTCAAAAAAAAAAACGACCCCATATGGCATATTTTATGGACCTCGAAAAATCCTACTTTTTGGAAGGAATACAAAAATTGGAGAAACGTTGGACTAAGTATATTAAGCTAAAAGGAGATTATGTTGAAAAACAAAATTTGTTTTTGTAAAAAAAAAGAACTGTGTTTCATTCAAAAAGTCAGGGACTTGTTAATCCGTCCTCGCATATGTATAATTACTAAGCACTTCGATAATACTCCCCAGCCTTTTTCTGCGTGTACGAATAGTTCGGACAGTTAAGCCTTTGTTTCTCGAGAAGACTTTCCAATCTGCTACTGCATCTCTTCGTCCATGAATCTACACTGCTGCTCGTGAAAAAATTTATTTTATATGTTTATTTTTGTCTGTGTAAAATTTTGCAAAACAATTAATAAAAATTCTAGCAAAATAACGTATGTTTTCAGAATGTTCACTGAATTTCGGTAGTTTTTTTCATTCAAGGCACAAAAAGTTCATGCATATAAAAGATTGTATTGTAAAACAAGTAAGTAAAGTCAGCAACATTTTTGCTGGGATGGTCGTTGCAGAAAAATTCGTCATATAGAGCAATTCCATATGAAAACGATCAAAATTGGCAAATATTTGGACGACCCCTCTCCGATTTTAAAATAAATAGTCTCAATCGATTGCCCAGCAAAAAATAATGTACCTATATATTTTTTTTTTTATAGTGACTGGTTTAGTGGTGGTGTGCACCACTGTCATGTGACAAAATTGAAGAATTCTTCATAAGGGACCTCATTGAAAGTTGTTTTAAAACAAAACTACTAAAGCGATCGCAACGAGTGATAGCTCGTTGGAAAGGTATTGAATCAGGCTTTAATTGAAAAATAAAATTTTCCTAATTTTTCTTGTTAAATAATTAAAAATAATTCAATTATAAAAAATATAAAAACAATGAGAACAAGGTGGTCTCTTAAATGCTCTTCTCCTGTCCAAACAAGGAGTCGGGGGCCCATTTTTTTATTGCTGATTCTTAAAGCAAAAATTATGAGGAATCCAAAAAAAATAAAATTAGCCGGAAAATTTAGGAGCTTCTGTGGAAAATCGGAAAATTTAATTTTCATGTGAAAATTTAATTTTCATGGGAAAAAAGGTAAATTTCTGAGAAAAATTAGGAAAATTTTATTTTTCAATTAAAGCCTGATTTAATACCTTTCCCACGAGCTATCACTCGTTGCGATCGCTTTAGTAGTTTTTTTTCTAACAACTTTCAATGATGTCCCTTATGAAGAGTTCTTCAATTTTGTCACATGACAGTGGTGCACACCACCACTAAACCAGTTTAAGGATGGCTTGAGCGTATGTTACACGCGATTGGCGGTCAGCAGCTAACAGCTGATGCACCGTCTAGACTTTGTACGGAAACATCTTCAAATCTTGTACCAAAAATTCGCTGTAAAGACCGTCGACTGATACCCATTTGGCGTGGCACGTCGTCTGGTCGATGTCGACGGCGCTTCCATGACATCCTCGGCTACAGCAGCAATATTCTCTGCAGAACAGCTACTCCGGGGTCTGCCACGCCTGGCAGCATCTCGTGTTGTGCCAGTCTCTTCGAGGCGAGCGGCTAAAGTCGCAGTGTTTCACCAGTAGGCGTTGGACGGCCAGGAAATCTGCGACGAAATTCACGTTGTGCCAAAGTCACCGACCGATTATTGGTCAAATAAATAGTCACCAATATTCCGCGTTCTGGAGCAGTGTAGCGTAGCATTGTTTATTAACGTGTATTTCGCATGTGTTTACTACACAAATGTCAAAACAGAACTGACATTAGGGGCCAATCGCAAAATTTATAGCATTTTCTGATAGGAGGATTACTTTTGCGCCACCTTGTATGTATTACAGATTTTTTAAACGTGTTATTATATTATTTATTATTAGCAATATGCCAAAAAAATGTACTCTTTCATTTTCAAGCTATGAATGCCAAATGATTTTAATGCTTCGGGGGTAGAGTCAGCTACTTTAATTGCTAATTAGAGTGTCCCTCACATGTTCTAAAACGGAAATTTAGGGTCGCCAAGTAAAGGTCAGCAATTAAAGGCCCGGCAAAACAAATGCATTCACTTCATTTTCGATATTCTGCAGTTCCATCCAACGAAGCAAGATATGGAAAATGATGTAAAAATAAAGAAGAAGGGTTTTCAAGAAAATAAAAAATGTAATGCTGAGGAACGAATAAAAAGATTGGAAGAGATGGAGAGCAAACAAGAAGCAAAAAAACGACGTAAGGAGAGTGAAGTCCTATTTCTAAATTTGATTGATATGGATGAGCCTACGGAATTATTTAATTTATTACATGAACTATCTTATGTCGATGTACAGATTAATCGAATAAAAATTCTTAAAAAGTAAATAAACATTTTGAGAGGTTTAAATTATAAATAATGTCACGGTGAAAAAGTCTGGCAAACAACAAATTTGGATTTAGAGTCCCAACTCAAAGAAAAACTAAAGAATTTACATTCTAAAAGTTTAAATAATAAAAATAGCTTAATGTTTTTAAAAGTGTAAATAATAAAGATTCTGTTAAATACAATTCTATTAAAATAACTAAAATTTTATTCGCAAAACCAAAAACGTAAGTACGTACAAAACTTTAATGATGAATTTAAGTTACATACATATTTTAATATAAATTTGAAACTATTTCATTATCTTATAGCTCTTTTCTTTCTCATTCGGTTATTTTTCAACCGATTTTCAAAACTTTTAAAGGTATTTAAATTACCTTTCTAATTGCTGAATATAGTTGGTACAAATGATTGCCGCTAGATGACGCAAAATTTATTTTTATTGAAAACACCCTGTATTTGCAAATATTATGAGTTCATATGTTCAGCAAAAATACTCGCCAAAGGATTTTGTACAAAGTTGACAAACATCATTTGGTCGCATTCTGGAAATTTAAAGGTCGAATTTTTGATTTTCTTCAATAACCTAAAAATAGCGGTAATTTTGTAAATAACGGAATTATGAAAAAGTCGCAGAACAAAGTTACTGCTGAAGCCCTAAAGTACCATTTTCAACAATAAAAAAAAATTATCGAGCGATATGCCAATTTATATTAGTATATAAAACATATTACTTTAGGAAACCAAGTGGATAAGAACTAATGACTGCCGTCTAGAAACAATTAGTAGAATAGTAATGAAAAAAAAATTAAGAGATGGGTGCGACCCATTATATTTAAATACTATTATTTCAAAATTTCAGATATCAGAAAATATAACGTTGCCACAAGTCGCCATTTTTATTAAAACAATTTTACAAAACAAAAGTTGTTCTCAAATATCTATTTTTGATCAAAGACCGACCTTCCATCAACTTTTTCCCAACAAGAAGCGAGGAAGCGGCAGACATTTTTACGTTTCTGATACATCAAATTGGTAAAATTTTACACTGTACAACGCTGGCTCTGAAAAGAAAACGTCCTCAAAAGTCTATAGGTAGGGTCTGATTAAGTTCATCTTCACCGATTTATTTTCTTTTTTTTAATTTTCTTTTTCACTTCAAATTTTGTGTAGTCAAATTTTTTTTTTTTTTGGACATGGCTAGTACTTACTTTAATTCCGTTTCATGATGGTGTTGTTATTGTTCCTTTTTCTCTCTTTTTTTTGTAAAGATTACGTTTTATGTTTCCGTTTCCGTTTGTTTTTAATGCAAAAGCAGCATCTTTCTTTGTGTTTGTGTAGAAATGACGTCGACGGCTTTGGATGCATATTTATGTTTACACACAAAGTAAAATTCGTTTTTTTTTATACTTTTATACACATTTGCTACAGGTATTGTAGACTTTAATATAACAAACAAAAATTTTCTAGTTAAAGAGCAAAGCAAAACAACAGTAGCACCAACAAAAATAATGCAATATTTAGAAAAAGTTTTTGAGAAACTTTTTCAGCTTTTTTTGGAGTCATAAAAAGTCATTATAATGACTGCAGTTGTATTAAAAGGTCTGCGTTGAAGAACACAAGGTGGTAAGAGTTGAAAACAAGATTTCCGATGAATGGTTCTTACTAAACTCCCTTTTATTTCCCAGTAAAATTTTAGCTGAACTGTGCCTTATCATAATGTAATTTTCGACTGGTTTTTCTATTTCCATTATCAAAACACGGATTCGAAAAATTAGTTCCATCAACTGTGAGAGTTCTATTTGTTTTTTTTTTAGCATTTTTATTATTTTTCTCTTTTTTTTAAATTCATTGTTGGCGTAAAATTGATTAATTTTCTTATTAAAACTACATTCGTTTTCTTCAAGTTTTTGACTTTCAAATTACATATAAATTCTAAATCGAAAACTTGAAAAATATTAAAATATGTGTTTTGGGGTTCAGTATAAACGAAATATTAATTCTTCTTTATTTACATATCCACTTCTGGATTTTAGCGATTACATACATTTATTTTTTTTTTTTTTTTTACATGTTGCATATTTTTACGAGCATTACTTAAATATTCTAAAATAAATATTCTAAATACATTTTTCTAATGTACATTTTAATTAATAGTTAAAAAATCGTCTCTATTTCTAGCAGTGTTTATAACATCATTCATTGTTCGTAACCCAGTCCAATTTCATATATTTCTGAGCCATGCTTCCTTCAATCTTTCCTTGGATAATGAGCTGTAGCAATTCATATTTTGGTCCTCTTGTTATATGACCGAGGTATGCTGTTATTTGACGCTTGATGTTTTTTAAGAGCTCACGGTCTTTGTTCAAAGCCTGTAATAATACTTCCTCGTTTCTTACTCTATCGGTCCATTTTATTCTGCTTCGACCACATTTCAAATGCTTCGAGTCTGTTCATGGTACCAACTTTAAGTGTCCATGTTTCTACACCATACAGCAAGACTGACCAAACGTAACATTTTGTAATCCTTAATCTTAGGTTGATATTGATATCGCGGCTACTTAAAATCTTTCTGAACCTGCAGAAAGCACTTCTGGCCATTTCTATGCGACATTTCACTTCCTTATCACAGTCCCAGCTGTCATTGAGCCAACATCCAAGGTATTTAAAACTGTATACCCTTTCTATTTGCTTGTTATCTATATTCATAGATTAACTTGCGTAGGGAGTATTATTTCATCTACTAACGATCATAAATTTAGTCTTTAAAATGTTTATATCGAGACCATATTGTTTACTGTAATGACATACTTGATCGAGAAGATGTTGAAGATCTTGTAAATTATCAGCAATTAAAGTCGTGTGATCAGCATATCTAATATTGTTTATATATTGGCCATTTACTTTGATGCCCAGTTTTATGTCATCAATAGCTACGCCAAATATTTGCTCTGAATAAACATTAAATAATAAAGGTGATAAGATACAACCCTGTCTAACTCCTCTATTTATTGGGATATTGCGAGTAACAATATCTCCTACACGGACTTCTGCCGTCTGATTCCAATAAGGTTTTGGATGCATCTAATTATTTTGTGATCGATGCCCAATGTTTTCAAAATATCAATTAGCTTATTGTGTTGTACTCTATCAGAAGCTTTTTCATAATCTATAAAGCACATGAAACATCCTTCCTGACATCCTTACAGTTTTGAACAAGAACATGGACACTGAATAAGGCTTCACGAGTACCCATGGCGTGTTTAAATCCGAATTGTGTACGACCCATTGCGTTTTCGCATTGGTTATATATTCTTTGGTGTATCACCTTTAAAAATATTTTAAGCGTGTGGCTCATTAAGCTTATTAATCTAAAATCTTTGCAAATTCTATTATTGGCATTAATTAAAGAATGCTTAGATTATAAAATATTGAAAAAAATTTGTTGGATAAAATTTGTATTGTCTTTTAATTTAAATAATTTTAAAAATAAACCACATCTTAAAAGCATAGATTATTTGATATTTACTATTATGGAAGATCTGCTTTATAGCATTTTACAAGCTGGGGAAATTTGCTCCCCCTCAACAAAAAAAAAACAAAAAAGAAAGGCAACAAAGAAGGAACGGAAAAAGTGGAAAAAAGAGGAAAAAATGGGAGAAAACGAATGAAGTAAGAACAATCAAAACATTTGTGATGCATACTTAGATGAAATTTGAAAGTTATCAATTGGGCAAACACGGGAATTTCATTTCTAACTGGATGCCTTGTTAAAAATGTGCACTTTTTTATATTTTATGTTCCGTGGTAAGAAGAATTCGATCATCCTTCTTATTATCAGGGAACAAGAAAATGTCCTCTAAAAAATCCATTTCATGCCCAAAAAAATGTCCTAAAAAACGAAAAATATGCTCTTAAAACACATTTTTCTTTAAATTCCGTACTTTAAAGCTTATTTTATAGTACAGCTGGACTAACTTTTGTGAAATTGTCAGGAATATATAACGTCTGCGGAATGAATGAATTGAATTTCAACAAAACGGAAATCGTTGTAGTTTTTTATAGCATAAACTTAAAGTAGGTTTTACTTTTTGAAAACAATGCACGAAATTATTTAATGTTAAACGAAATTGTTACAATTTTGAGACTGTTTGGAGGTACTTTGGCCTTAGCCAAATTGCAAATTTCGACAGTGGGATTTTTCTTATCTTTTTTCAAAATTTTTGATTGGATTTTTGATTTTGGATATTTTGAATATTTATTTTGTCCAAATTTTAATTTTATCATTACTAAAGTTATTTCATCAAAAAAGTACTTTTCCAGCAATTTATTGACATCTAAGATTTAATATGACTAATCGTCCATGTTGCAAATAATTGCGTTTTTGACTATTTTTGACCAAATTAGTAAATTGAAGATTTAAGGTTAGTTTCTACGTTTTAGAACCAGCTCGATTAGTTTTGGAATCTTTTTTGTATTCGTGAACAATTAGGGGATATTTTAAATGATTTTTTTTTAATCGCATTAAACCCCTTTTTTTAAGCTGGCTATACGATTTAGCAATTTATCCAGCAATCAATTTTCTAAGCCAGGATATCATTGATAAGTCGGTCAAATTGTAGTCTTTACCAGAGCTGCTGAGCAATAATACTATTTGTACTTTTTTCTTATTACTTACCTGTCCACTATTCAATATACCACACATTGACTTTCTAGCTATTCACAAAGAGATAAATTGTTTTCGATTTCTTATAATGAGATTGATTATCAAAAAAAATTACAAATTTTTTTTAAAGTTATTTTCTTTTTTCTTTGTCATTTAAAAAAAAATTATATGCTTGATTTTCATAAAGATGATGCAGTTGCATAAGAAAACATGTGGTTATCCGAAACTAAAGTAAAAATGTTGATAGCTTAATAACTTTCTTTTTAATCGGCTACTCAAAATTTGTTGCAATTTCGTTCCGCATACGTTATATAGTTTATAGGGTCCCAGATTTTTTTTTTTAATAATTACAAGCATTTTACAAACTGATATATACACGGAACCAAAACAGCGATGTAATCAACTAAATCCCATGTTAAATTCATGAATCACTACATAGCCAACAACACCTGACAGTCATTTCAACAAATGGTTCAGTTATCTTACGAAACTTGCGAAACAAATTATGAAAAACTAATTTTCTAGGATCCCACTCAAGGACCAAAAATATCGCTTTTTTATTGAACATGTTGTAGCCAGCGTTGAGCTTAACAACTTAGCTGGACATCACTTTGCGTTATTCGAACATTTAGATGGTTTAAAATGCATGAAAAATGAGAAAAAATGACAATTTCCCCTAAATGATACTTACTAACTTCAAATCGATGTATCTAGATTCCTAGACCTGACCCAGCGAAACGACGGGAAAAGTATAACTGGCTTTTGAGCCATATAACTTTTCCGGGTAAGCAGAATCCCCGCCGATTTGTGTTGTCGCCACAGTGCAATTAATAAACACACACTTACCTATTCCACTATAATCCAATGAGTTTAATAATTCACAATTCTTTTGTAAAAAGCCATTTACCATAATTTATTATTAATTTTTACAACTTTTACAAATGGCTTTCACACACTAACACTAGTAGTGAAGCCACAATACTAAAAGCACGACAAATTATTTTCTACAGCTATAAAAGTTTATCAATTAACATATTTCGATAAAATATTTCTAAATTAAACATATACATTTTGTTGTCTAAATAACAAAAATTTGTTAAAACTACAAATGGTTTTTACAAAAATTCGCAATCAAATTGAATAAACATAATTGTTGTTTTAACAATAAAATTTGTCAAAAGTTAACAAAAGTTTTATGTTGATTTCACTTACGAATTTAGGTTCAGTATGCACAATGGGGTGGAGGGTGTAAAAACTGTTTGTATGAAAATATGTTCTTTTTGGAAACCGGGAACATTTTGCATGTTCAATAACGACCACCAATTTTTTTTTTCGATTATTTTAAAATATTATAGAATTTTTTTCATAATTCTTAATCGTTCTGCGAATATTGATGAGCATATCGCTAAAATCTTTCATATAAAATCGACGAAACTGAAGTTTTTAAAAACGTTTATGTTCTTTATGATTAAAAGGCATCGTTAGAGTCTAATTACTTTAAAATTTTTACGAAATATTAATATTTAAATTAAATAAAGCAAAAAATTGTGTCGAACTTTAAAAAGGTGGTATGCGATAATTTTTTCAAAAACCGCGAAAAAAAATATCGAGTCGCTTTATATTTTTAATGTATTTTCCGGCTAGTATAGATAAAATTTAATATTTGGATAAAAATCAAAAGTTATAAAAAATATGTAAAAGTTGCCGGATAAATTATTCTTTTACCGGTTTTTTGTAGTGCAATATTTTGCTGGGTTTTTAAGTTGTAACAAATATATTATGCGCTTGTCATATTTTTTGTTAGTTTTTTTTTTTATTCTTTTAAATTTTTTTTTGCTCAAAAAACATTTAAATGCAATCTTTATGTGCATCGAAAGCACAAAGTAAAGGATTTGCAACCTTTATTTTAAATAAATGTCGTTTATTCAATTTTGTTTTATAAAAAAAAACTCCAAAAAACTCTATAAACATAAAATACAAACACAATTACAAACAAAGACTGTTTACATTTCTAGTTACTACTACAATATACTTTAACAGTGGAGCACGGTTTATATCGGACACCGGTTATAACTAACGATTTTTTTTTTTTTGTTCCCAACGCATTTACTAACATGTTTTATACAAAATAATACGGTTATAGATAATAGCGAACTTTTTATATAACGAACTAAAAAAAAATAGTGATCCCAGGTGAAAAAGTTCATATATTGTCATATATGGCCACATATATGAGTTCATATATGAATCCATATATGTTCGGATCCGAAATTAGAGGGTATATGGACATATATGCTCATATATGCCCATATATGAATGTTCATATATTGTCATATATTATTACTTTTCCTATATTCTCGTATATAAAAAGCTTTTTTAGTTTTTTTTTTCCAAAAATATTCTGTTTATTAAAAAGTACAGCTATTATAATTCTATATACATGTTACCGAATACAGGAATTTTTTTAAAACTTAAAATACACTTCAATATAAGAATATTCTACACCATTTTATTTGTATCTTAAAATTTAAATATTTCTGTTTAGTTTTCCAATTATTCTGAAACACAACTAAAAATGGGAATGTGGGAAAATATTTTATTTTTTAAATACAAATATAACAAAATAAATAAATCCAATTAATTCATCGGGTTTAACCAGTTTTTGAATACTGAGATCAAAAACTTTAGCTTAAATGAAGTTTAGCCGCATGTTTCCAAAATTAATGAAACTTTTCCACGCTAAATCTGCCAATGGTAAAATCTTTTGATGGACCTTATTCGGGAGCGAGGGGTTCAAATTTGAAGTTTTGTTTTGCGGTTTTATACAAAAGTTTTTGAATGGATTGGCATCATTTAGGCATCATCGGAAAGGTGTTTTAAATGATTTTCAAAAAGTAATATATCCCCATTCATTAACCCATTAAAAGTCAGTTTAACATTTGGTATTTTTTTAATTTTTTCCTGTTTTTTCAGAACTTTTGTATAAAATCGCAAATCAAATTTCAAATTTGAACCCCTCCCCCCGGAAAGGGGGTGCGTTTTTTCCTAATAACTCATTCTCTGCAATCGTATTTATAAATTAATAAAACATTAATTTATATATTTTTGTTAAGAATTCGAAGACCGGCAGAGTAATTGTTAAAAATAAAAAAATCATCCTCATATATGGTCATATCTGATCAAAAATTAAAACATATTAACCATATATGGAATAATATATGAATTCATATATGGAGATATATGAATTCATATATGAACCAATATAGGCAATATATTATCATATATCATCATATATGGTGTCATACATATCCATATATGAACTTTTCATTTAAATGTATTTACCCATATATGCTCCCATACATTGCATATATGTTCATATATGCTCATATATGGAACCATATATGCTCATACATGAAACCATATATGGCAATATATGATCATATATGAACTTTTTCACCTGGGATGTTAAAATGAAAAATGCGCTGCAAATTTTAAAAACTTCAGCTTTTACTTCCAACTTTATTGAAAATAATTAAAATTTGTATGAAACGTACTTTAATATAAGAACTGTTTCAAAATTGCAAAGAAAAATGTAAAAGCTACACTGAGGGAATTATTCTTCATGATTCAATGAAAAATTGCATTATATCCAATAAATTTTATTAATATTAAGAAATTGTTCACAATTTTTTTCATAAATTTCATAGTTTCATAAAAAAATTCAGTCGTCGATTTAACTTTTCGTAAATTTAATGAAAATTTTCTTTAGAGATATGAAAACTATTTCAAAGACTTAAATTTTTTTCGTAAAGTTTCATACTTTAATTTTATTTTAAGATTTGTAAAGTGCATTATTATTTCAATGTAGTTTAAGAAATCATATACATCAGTTCATTAGCTTGGAACTAAGCTATGCATTTTCAAGACATTTATTAAGAATTTATTAATTCAAAAAACTTCTTAATATTAATGAAGTGAAGATTATTCTTTCAGTGTAGGGTAATTAAAAATAATCGTTTAATTTTATTAATTTTGAAATGTTTATCTCGCTATAGCGAACTTCACTTATAACGAACTAAATTGGCAGATCCTTACGAGTTCGTTTCACAGCCGTGCTACACTGCATATCCTAACTACTCCTTCCACTACTATATATGAGTAATTCCATGTCAAACCGAACGAGCTTTTATATTTGCCTTTGAAATTTGTTTGCTTTGAAATTTGGCGGACGTATTCTTTCAAAAATATTTGATACACATTTTTGGAAAAAAACTAAAAAAATATTTTAAGGAGTACGATATTTAGTTTATGTATTTTTAAAACAAATAGATGATATCTTATTTTAATGGTCTAGATTTGAAGTAATTTATCGAAATGTATTTATTTTGCCATTGTCTGAAAGTTTTCATTTTAGTTTTTAAACTTTCGTTTGCGTTTTTACGACTTTCGATCCCACCTAAGAATAAAATTAATACATCATCAGCATTACTATATTAGCTGAAATTTGAAATAATATATCAGCGTCTACTTACATTCTTCTCAACAAATACTGAAACTTTTAGAGTAAGCCGTCTATGGGTTCTATGTTAAGATTTTTTTTAATTTGAAATTTGCATGTAAAATATTTTAAAATACTACTTTAAAATATTAAAAACTTTTATAAGTTTGATATAATTTTTATTAAAAATAAAATTATGTTTTTCGACCTTTAATTGTGCAATGAAAATGAAAATTATTCTAGTTCGGGGCCATACTCTATATTTCTTTATTATGATATTGTCCTAACAAATAATCTATAGGGGTTTTTGTTTTCAAATTTATTAATGGCTAATTCCGGGAATTTTCTAGGTTCCCATTATCAGAAAACGTTTTGAAAGAAGTGACAATCCCATGCACAACATCAAAAATTCAGATTATTAAACATTAAAAATTATGTTTTTTCGAGCTTTAATTTTCGACCTTTAATATGTTTATTTTTCGACCTACTTTGAAATATTTTCAACCAGCAAAGTAAAAAATACAAATCCTTTTTTGTAAAAATTGAGCCTTGCTACTCTGAAAATTTCAGTGTTTATTCAGTAGAAGTGTGTATAAAAGTGGTAAAAAATAGAAACGAAAGTTAAAATCTGGAAACAAAGCTTTCAAAATATGGCAGCATAGATATTTAAATACATTTAAAAGTTCAGTAAAATAAGAGATTTTAAATACATCAACTTAAATATCTACGTTTCGGATAATCAATCATGTGTTTTTGATCAAAATAAAAAACATTGATTGATTTCTTCTAATATTAAATCTGGCAAATTATAAAGCAAACAAAAGTCGTGATGTAAAAAATCGTTCGGCTTGACATGGAATGACTCATATCCCAAAACAAAGTCCGTTTTTTGTTCATCCTAAAACACAAAATGGCAAATATAATCCAAAAGGGGAACATTCCTTTTAGTTACACCAGAATTTTTATGACCTCTACACAAACAAAGCGCAACAAGAACAAAACAAAATCACAGTAAAAATTTAAAACAAACAAAATTCTACAAACTAAAATCGAAATTGAAATTTGGCTGTAAAAATAAAAATATAACACACTGCAGGATTTTTTAATTACTTTGCCTGTGGCATTTTCGTGGAAAAATTTAAACATGAAAAATAGTGTTGAAAAAAAAAATGACAATAATGCATACATTCGTGCATCCAAAACCAATCAATATTGAATATTTCGAATAGGGTATAAGTGGGAGGTTTCGCCACTGGGCCACATATGCCATGTGCAGTTTATGATCATAATTTCGTGTGACAAAATGTTACCCTTGAACTTCACACATATTTTTGTGTTTTTTTTTTTCTATTTGCCATAACTTTTTCATTTCGTGTATAAAACCGAATTCCCTTTAAGATGTCGAAGCGTTGATATTAATTTATAATATTAACATGAATTTTTTAAAATTTGTTTCTTAAAAGTATACAAAAAAAATATTATGTGAGCGACTGATCATGAAGCACATACGCAACGCGGAGTAGTAGTTTGGGCAGAAAAAATTGGGACCACTTTAAAAGACGTTTACGTTAATAATAATTCGTACATAGTTATATGTACACAGAAAAAACTAAAAACGCGTTTCAATTAAAAAATTTATTGAATAAATAATATTTTAATTGATTTTGCACCTTTCACGGCAATGAATGATACTATCAATTAAACCTTTTATTAAAATTGAGAAGGAAAAAAAGTTATAAATAACTGCTACAAAAAAAAAATATGATACTCACAAAAAGTGTGTGATCTATACGTTGGTATTGGTGTTTTTTGCAATGCTGAGTCTGTTTGTGTGTGTGCTATAGTATATATGCTGGATTCCCAATTCGTTTGCAGTAATAGTAACATTATTAGTTGGACCAATAGCTTTAATATTTATGCTGTTGGCTAAACTTGTAAGAAAAGTCGAAAATAACTCATTTGTTCGGGTAATCTAGCATTACCGATTTTGATATATATATGTACCTGATAAACCTTAAGTTTCTTGTGGGTGGTGGATTATAATGAGGCTGAAGATGACCTAGTCGCTTAGTGCAGCACTCCCCTAGCACTGATCTAAGATTTTTTTTTTGTTATTTCTCTTACATTTATTAGCCATTAGTGTTTTCTATTTGTAATAGTAATATTTTAATTATGATCTCAAACCTGAAAATTCAAAA
>CM037852.1:185580774-185597548 GCA_021234595.1 Delia radicum | reverse complement strand
TTTTAAAAAAAAAAATCTAAAAAAAACTCTATAAACATAAAATACAAACACAATTACAAACAAAAAACTGTTTACATTTTTAGTTACTACTACAATATACTATAACGAGTGGAGCACGGTTATAACGGACATGTTAGTAAATGCGTTTGTTCCCAACGCATTTACTAACATGTGTCATACACAATACTAACATGTTTTATAACGAACATATATTAAAGCGAACTTCTTATATAACGAACTAATTTTGTGGACACTTTTACGAATTTTCATACAAATTTTTACACTTATAACGAACACATTAAAAAAACGAGATTTTAAAATGAAAAATGCGCTGCAAAATTTTAAAAACTTTGAGCATTTTACTTCCAACTTTATTGAAAAGAATTAAAATTTGTAACGCACTTTAATATAAGAACTGTTTCAAAATTGCAAATAAAAATGTAAAACCTACACTGAGAGAACTATTTTTCATGATTAAATAAAGATTGCATTATATCCAATAAATTTTATTAATATTAAGAGAGTTTTCACAAATTTTATTTTATAAAATTTCATAGTTTCATAAAGATATTCATTTGATTTCATTAATTATCTTTTCATAAATTAAATAAAATTTTCTTTAGAGCTATGAAATTATTTCAAAGACTTAATTTTTTTTTTTTTCGTAAGTTTCATAATTTCATTTTATTTTTAAGATTTTATTATCTAGTGCTCAACATATTTTATAAAGTGCATTATTATTTCACTGCAGTTTAAAAAATCATATACATCAGTTCATTAACTTAGTTCCAATGCATTTTCAAGATATTCATGAAGAGTTTTATTAATTCAAAGAACTTCTTAATATTAATGAAGTGAAGATAATTCTCTCAGTGTAGGTGAATTAAAAATAATACTTTCATTTTATTAATTTTTGGAAAATGGTTACCATGCTTCTAGCGAATTCACTTATTCACTTGGCAAATCCTTACGAGTTCATTACAGCCGTGCTACACTGCATATCCTAACTACTCCTTCCACTACTATATATGAGTAATTCCATGTCAAACCAAACGAGTCTTTATATATTATTTCAAAAATATTTGACACTCATTTTTGGAAAAAAATTAAAAAATTATCTTAAAGGAGTGTTTAAGAATAAAAAAAGCATGAAAAATGTTCCGACACGTCGTTATTTAAACTTATGTATTTTTAAAAGAAATAGATGATATCTTATTTTAATGGTCTAGATTTGAAGTAATTTATCGAAATGTATTTATTTTGCCATTGTCTGAAAGTTTTTATTTTAGTTTTTAAACTTTCGTTTGCGTTTTTACGACTTTCGATCCCACCTAAGAATAAAATTAATACATCATCAGCATTACTATATTAGCTGAAATTTGAAAATAATATATCAGCGTCTACTTACATTTCTTCTCAACAAATACTGAAACTTTCAGAGTAAGCCGTCTATGGGTTCTATTGTTAAGATTTTTTTTTTTTTTAATTTGAAATTTGCATGTAAAATATTTTAAAATACTACTTTAAAATATTAAAAACTTTTATAAGTTTGATATAATTTTTATTAAAAATAAAAATTATGTTTTTTCGACCTTTAATTGTGCAATGAAAATGAAAATTATTCTAGTTCGGAGGCCATACTCTATATTTCTTTATTATGATATTGTCCTAACAAATAATCTATAGAGTTTTTGTTTATCAAATTTATTAATTGACTAATTCGGGAATTTTCTAGGTTCCCATCATCAGAAAACGTTTTGAAAGAAGTGACAATCCCATGCAAAACATCAAACATTCGTTATATTAAAAATTAAAAATTATGTTTTTCGACCTTAATTTTCGACCTTTAATATGTTTATTTTTCGACCTACTTTGAAATATTTTCAACCAGCAAAGTAAAAAATACAAATCCTTTTTTGTAAAAATTTTTAGAAAAATTGAGCCTTGCTACTCTGAAAATTTCAGTTTATTCAGTAGAAGTGTGTATAAAAAGTGGTAAAAAAATAGAAACGAAAGTTAAAATCTGGAACAAAGCTTTCAAAATATGGCAGCATAGATATTTAAATACATTTAAAAGTTCAGTAAAATAAGAGATTTTTAAATATATCAACTTAAATATCTACTTTTCGGATAATCAATCATGTGTTTTTGATCAAAATAAAAAACATTGATTGATTTCTTCTAATATTAAATCTGGCAAATTATAAAGCAAACAAAAATCGTGATGTAAAAAATCGTTCGGCTTGACATGGAATGACTCATATCCCAAAACAAAGTTCCGTTTTTTGTTCATCCTAAAACACAAAATGGCAAATATAATCCAAAAAGGGGAACATTCCTTTAGTTACACCAGAATTTTTATGACCTCTACACAAACAAAGCGCAACAAGAACAAAACAACATCACAGTAAAAATTTAAAACAAACAAAATTCTACAAACTAAAATCGAAATTGAAATTTGGCTGTAAAAATAAAATATAACACCACTGCAGGATTTTTTAATTACTTTGCCTGTGGCATTTTTCGTGGAAAAATTTAAACATGAAAAATAGTGTTGAAAAAAAAATGACAATAATGCATACATTCGTGCATCCCAAACCAATCAATATTGAATATTTCGAATAGGGTATAAGTGGGAGGTTTCGCCACTGGGCCACATATGCCACCCCCGATTTTCATTGCATTTAAAAGAGTTATTAAAAAGTTCCTTTCCATAATTTGTGCAGTTTATTGATCATATTTCGTGTGACAAAATGTTACCCTTGAACTTCACACATATTTTTGTGTTTTTTTTTTCTATTTGCCATAACTTTTTCATTTCGTGTATAAAACCGAATTCCCTTTAAGATGTCGAAGCGTTGATATTAATTTATAATATTAACATGAATTTTTAAAATTTGTTTCTTAAAAGTATACAAAAAAAATATTTTGTGAGCGACTGATCATGAAGCACATACGCAACGCAGGAGTAGTAGTTTGGGCAGTAAAAATTGGGACCACTTTAAAAGACGTTTACGTAATAATAATTCGTTACATAGTTATATGTACACAGAAAAAACTAAAAACGAGTTTCAATTAAAAAATTTATTGAATAAATTAATATTTTAATTGATTTTGCACCTATCACGGCAATGATACTATCAATTAAACCTTTTATTAAAATTGAGAAGGAAAAAAAGTTATAAATAACTGCTACAAAAAAAAAATATGATACTCACAAAAAGTGTGTGATCTATACGTTGGTATTGGTGTTTTTTGCAATGCTGAGTCTGTTTGTGTGTGTGCTATAGTATACTATGCTGGATTACCAATTCGTTTGCAGTAATAGTAACATTATCAGTTGGAACAATAGCTTTAATATTTAATGCTGTTGGCTAAACTTGTAAGAAAAGTCGAAAATAACTCATTTTGTTCGGGTAATCTAGCATTACCGATTTTGATATATATATGTACCTGATCAAACCTTGAGTTTCTTTTGGGTAGTGGATTATAATGAGGCTGAAGATAGGCTAGTCGCTTAGTGCAGCACTCCATCTAGCACTGATCTAAGATTTTTTTTTATCTTCTCTTACATTTATTAGCCATTAGTGTTTTCTATTTGTAATAGAACATTTTAATTATGATCTCAAATCTGACAATTCAAAATTAAATGCAATCTTAAAAAAATAAGTATAAGGAATAAATAAAATTTATGTCTTAAGCACACAAATTGAAGTTAAGATGTGTAAAATTTATAAAAAAAAATGATTTTACCAAAAAAAAATTTGATTGAGTAACGGCAGCGCTTTAAAAAAGGGAGGCGAATGTTCCCCCTTTTACCCTAATTATTGTATGGTTATTGTGTTGGAGTGTATTTTCTAATTTCCATTTAACAAAAAACAAACAACAAATAATAATAACATGGTCAATATCCAAAAGCATATGTTTAATACGCTAATGAAAAAAAATTCGTAGTAAAATTTTTCGTCAAAAAATGTTTCCAAATTTTGTCCGCTGTCATCTATCCAGTACGTACTTCTGACTAAATTTGGTGGAAAAACTATATCGATTTTTCAATAAGCATTTTTTGTTACTTAAAATCGCACCCATTAGTAGTGTCATGACGTAATTAAAATTTCAGCTTTGACGCTTAATATGTTATTAAACTTTACACAGTGAGAATTTTCTTGTAAGAAAAACAGGGAACATTTTTCGATTTTCCGAGATATTTGTAGGTAAATTTACAATTTGTCCTTCAACCATATTGACATAAGTATGTTCTAATGAAAGTTGTTTAGTCTACTTTTCCAGTGCAAAAATAAAAAAATTAGGATATTTTTAAAAATTTGTAGAATTGAGAAAAAAAACTCCATTTTCAGCAACAATCAAGTCGCAATATCTCGAAAACATATAGTAATCATGTCAAAATTAATTGAAAATGATATGTCACAAAACATATTTTTATTAAAGCGGTTTTAGAAAATTTTACAAAAATCGATTACTTTGTTCGCTGGGCTCCACTTGTTAATGCTATCCGGTTTTTCTCAAATTCGCACATCTGTCTTTTAGTTATACTATAGTCGCAACAACAACACAGGCCGACAAGGTTTTTCTAACCAAGAATCAGACTATACTTTCCTGAAGGTTTTAGACGTGATGAATCAGAACCTGGGGTGAGGGAATGTCCCCTTCCCCCCGTATCCGAGCTTGATTCTAACAGAACAGTTTTATTATAAAATGTTAAATGTTCTTATAAAATGTCAACCCTGAACGTAAAATCATACATCAATCTGGTAACATTGTGAAATAGAGACGGAGGAGATTAGAAAAATAAACAAAAATCTAAAAATAGAATAATTGTGTTGTTAGTGTTGTCAATATATAATAACAGAAAAAGCTAATAGGAAAGAAAACTGCAATTTAGCTGCATTAGATTCGAGGCCATACTTGGGTGTGATCGCTAAACGGTCATGACTTGGTATTGTTACGTTTGTAATGTAAGATGAGCGCAGGTTTGATTCTTTCAGCCGCAGGTTGTTGAAAAATTTATCATATAGAGACAATCTGACAATTATAAGACACAAATAGAATAATACAATTTAAATGGAAAACTCACTGATGAGCCTGTCCATAAAAAGGCAGAAACTAGACCAGTCTGATTTAAAAATTAATAGTGTTTATAATTTTTAGAGAAAAATGTTTATTCTTCTTCTTAACCTCAACATTTCTAAAAAAAAAATCTTTTAAACTTAAGGCAAATTCGTAGATTTTAATTAAGAAAATGTACAGTAAATTTTTTCATAGAATATTCTTAAGCTTTGAGACATTTTTGAAACAAGCCATATTTCTTTAATTTCGACACATTCACATTAAAAACAAATTACTGAAAACATTCTCATTTTTAGTCATTCACTGAAATACTGATAAAAAAAAATCATCAAATGTCGAAAAAGATTAACAATTTTTATTTACAAAGTATTTCGAGTGATTTTAATTTTGTATGTGTACTTATGTCTGTAAAAGAAAAATTCAATTTAAAAATTTGAATTTCAATAAAAAACAAACACTTTGTATATACAAAGGACTCAACCATGTTTAAATAAAAAATATATACAGAAACAAAAAACAACACAAAAGTTTGTTTAAATAATACAAAAGTGTAAAAAAAACATAAATTTACAAGGCCCTTACGCTGCAATTATCAATAAAACCATAAAATAGCTATTTTTTTTAAATAAAATAATTTAACCTTAAGTTTTATTTTATTAAACGCACAAAAAACTATTTAAATGTAAATTTAATCAAAATATTTCAACATAGATAATATGGAAACTTTATATTTTTTTTTTTTTTTATTCGTTTAAACTAAAATTTTAAATCAAATATTTTCGTGGAATTAAGTTTTGACTTATTAAATTTGTTATATTAAAGATTCATTAGAAATACATTAATAAAATATCGATTTCTTTTTTTTATAAAAAGATGTTTGAAAATCAATTTCTTAAAAAAAAAGTTACTTTTCGATTAAATGAAGCATATAATTCGATTAGATCGTTTCGTTAAGGAAGATACAAATTTTAATTCTTTACTTTATGCCGCTTTTATAAACATGTGTTCATTGATATGATTTTTTTTTTAATAGAAACATGAATTGCTCATGTTACAGGTAATTCTTAAGAATATTTTTTATATATTTTTTATTTTAAATTTGAAAAGATTTTATGTGATTTAAAATTAAACTTAAGTTACTGGGTAGTAGCATAGATATTAAATTTAGTTTTTCGTTGTAAACTGTGGTGGTCTTTTTTATTTCTGACAACAGCCAACTAAATTTAGAAATCAAGCAACAAAAGTTTTTCTTTTTAATTTTGACAGCAAATGGAAAGAAATTAAATTTTTGAAAAATTTTAGGCAAAGGAAAAATATTAATTTAAAAAATTTTTTTATGATAATGATATGAAATGTATTACTAATATTTCTTATTTTTTCAGACACTTATTAAACATCTTTAATTAAGTTTTACAACACCGAATTTCGTAACGTTTCGATTAAGGGAGCTGTTTCTCATTTTTTGGTCCTTGGCTATTTAAAAAAATATTTCCAACTTTTCTCAATTTTGATTTCACTTTATCCTAAGATGTGCATTCGAAAAATGTTAACGCAGAATAATAAAAAGTTAAACGCAAAAAGTATGGACCTTTTTTATTAATAAAAAAAAAATATGTTCTTGTTTGCAAGCAACAAAAACAACAGTTTATTTTCCCTTTAAAATTGTATTCACCTTTTTGGGATACCCTCCCATTAAGGGGGGGACATGACATTGGCCGTTTTTTGAAATAGACTTTTTTATAATTTTGTATTTTAGTAAATATTCTTAAGATTCTAAGAAAACAAATTTCATGGAAAATTCCTACGGGTTCAAAAGTTACAGCCGGATTAGTGAGAGCGCATTTTTAATTTTCGCGCTACTGCTGGTATATACTTGTTTTACTTGCTACCTGACTTTTGGTGAAGGGTGGGTTTTTTTCTGTGTTTTTTGAATTTCTTGAAAAAAAGGCATCTTAATACCTCATATAGTGGAACAGCACAACACAAGATAACGATGGCATACAGTACGATGCAGGCATGGCAGATTGAAGGTAACCTTTTTTTCTTGTTCACAAACTTTGAACGCGTTTTATCTCGAAACCATGTTTTTCGTACTGGTTGCGGAAGTAGCGGGTTCATTTTTTGACAAATTTTTTTTTTTTTGTATTTTTTTAAACTTGATTCGCTATCGTATGACAGAGCTTTTTTTAATTTTTTTTTTTCGATTTTTTATGAATTTTTAAAGTCAATATTTTTTTTCGAAAAAACACACTTTTAAATTTGGAACATCACCAAAAATTTAAAAAAAAAGCTCGTGTCATACGATAACCAATTTTGTTAAGATTTAAAAAAGTCATTTTTTTCCAGATCGCACAATTTTTGCGACTCCCAGCGCTGCAACCACGACGCCCCGTTTTTTTCTCTGCCGCCAGTTTGGAGCTCTATGTTGGAGTGAAAAATATATTTTTTTGAATTTTTTTTTTTTGTAATTTGGAAAAATGTTTGTTTTTGACTGAGTTATGAATTTTTAAAAAAATGTCTGTTTTCTCTGCCGCGAATGTAATGTCCCCCCTTAAGGACTTTCAGTAAACTTCTCGGATCAGGTTTTCCATCCCTGCTTAAAGTCTGCCTTTGGGCACCATTTTTGTGGTCATTAATTCTCTTTTAGCAACAGCCCAATAGCTTTCAACTGGTCTTAGCACCGAGCAGTTTGGGGAATGTGGTATAAGGCAATGTTATATGCTGCATACCACTCTATGGCTCTCTTGCTGTATTGACAAGCTACTAAGCCAGGCCATGAGGTATAGTGGACATACGATGTTGACGTATAAATGGAACTAGTCTTTTTTGCAAACATTCTATTATATAAACTTCGGTTTTTATTGACCCTGTTGTTAAAAAATAACTTGCTCGTTTTTCCACAACAGCATATGGCTTGCCACACCAGGAACTTTTAAGTCAATATTTTTAACATGACGACCTCGTTTTCTTACTGAGACAGATTTTCTCTCAGTGTTAAGTCTCCCTTATACCGTTGAATTACTTTTGAAACAGTCAGTAATTTTGTTAAAAACTTATACCTATTGTGCTCATTTAGTACTACTTTTATTTAAATTTTTTTTTTATTAATTTGTCGTTTTTTATTAATTTGTCGTAGTCCACCTCCTATATGGTATAACTTCAAAACTACAAACCTATGTGGGACAACCTATTAAACATGCTTCTATATAGAATGTCTTCTTAGAATGACTGCCTTGAAAAACCACAATAGTCTTGCAAAGACAATCAGTATTAGTGATATTTATGTTGATAATGATATTATTGAACTGCTTTGTAATAAAAAATGTATACACGCATACTTTTAAAGCGTTTTAATATAAAAAAAAAAACAAATTTCTAGGTTAAAAACAAGCACATTTTCTGTAAATATAAGCATATTTCACGTATTTTCAAGCATTTAGTGAACGTTTTCAAACATGTTATGCTTAATTTTACACACTTTGTGTGTATGAATAATACACACAAAGTGTGTATAATTTTAAAATTACACACTTAGAGTAATTTACAGACATTATAGTAGGTAAAAAGTTAATTGCTGTAAAAAGTGTAAATTTAAACGAAAATGTATTAGAATGAAGGTATTAAGCAATTCAAATGTCTTTTGAACATAATCAATTATAATTTTAAAACTACACACATAGAGTAATTTTACAGACATTATAGTAGGTAACAAGTTACTTGCTATAAAAAGGGTAAAGTTTAAACAAAAATTTATTAGAGTGAAGGTATTAAGCTATTTAAACATCTTTTGAACATAATCAATTATAATTTTAAAACATATAGAGTAATTTTACAAGCATTGTAATTTACAGACATTATAGTAGGTAAAAAGTCACTTACAGTAAAAAGGGTAAATTTATAACGAAAATTTATTGGAATGAAGGTATTAAGCAATTCAAACATCTTTTGAACATAATCATTTATAATTTTAAAATTACACACATAGATTAATTTTACAGACATTATAGTTGGTAAAAAGTTGCTTGCAATAAAAACGGTAAAGTTTAAACAAAAATTTATTTGAATAAAGGTATTAAGCAATTCAACATCTTTTAAACATAATCAATGAATTGCTTGATATATTGATAAAGGTACCGTGAAATAACTCCCAAAAAAAAAATGAAATAACTCCCAAAAATTTTCCATATAAATTGGGATTTATTTCACTATGAAATAACTCCCAATGCGTTATGACTTATTTCACAATTTTCAGTTAGGAATTATTTCGTTATGAAATAACTCCCAAATGAAATAATTCCCAACCAGATTTTGTTGGGAGTTGTTTCACTTATTTTTGTCATTGGGAGTTATTTCACATTTGTTGGGACTTATTTCATTTTCATTTTTAAATGTGATTTTATCGTTGGGAGTTATTTCATTTTTGTTGGGAGTAAATAATAGCAATACAATGAGTTATTTTACCAAAAGAAATGCAGTTCTTGCTGGAATTTTGGCGGCATGTCATAACGTCCATGGACGTTATGTCACTCGAAAAATGTCATAATGTCCATGGACTTTATGACACTCTGCAATGTGACATTATGTCCTCAAATGGAATGACATAAAGTCCATGGGCATTATGCCACTTTTGGGTGACATAAGGTCCATGGACATTATACTCCAGCGTGGAAACAGATCAGTAATTTTGAAGTTTCTTTTCTGTCGCACGCAGAAACAACTTTATTTCGGACATTATGACACTTTTCGAGTGACATAACGTCCATGGACATTATGTCATTGGAGGTTATGACATGCCACCACTGGAAAACGGTGCGTGCGATTCGCGTCCTGCTGCGCGGCCGCGTTTTGCGTAATGCGGCGCCACCGTAGTACGCGTCCTATATGAGCGGCCACGGCCGCGAATCGCAGAATTCGATATTTTTGAATTGGGAATTATGTTATTTTTTTGGGACTTTTTCCATTGGGAGTTGTTTCATTCTTTGTTGGGATTTATTTTATTACTATGAGATAACTCCCAAATGTTGGGGCTTATTTCATTTTTTCTTTGGAGGTTATTTCATTTATTAAAATTGGGACTAATTTCATTTTTTTGGGACTTATTTCATTGGGAGTTATTTCATTGGGACTTATTTCATTTGAGAGTTATTTCACGGTACCATTGATATATTGAAATATAAAACTTTGTAAAAATAAAATTAAATTTTCTTTACCTCTAAAATTTTCTTTACCTCTAATTACGATGAAATTCGATGAAAATTAAACTTTCATTAATATGGTAAAGCTTTTGAGTGGAGTGCACAAATACATCAGCTTTATTCTAATATAATTATTTTTTTAATTTTCAACAAATTTTTTTCTAGACAAAAACTTACTTTTTCTTTGGCGCCTGACGGTTGACTTGACTAGAAATGATAAAAATAAAAGTCACAAAATTTGTTTGTATAAAATCCTACCGTTTAATGAACTTCTCGATGAGTATACAATATTTGTATCATTAGCCATAATATTGTGTGCAAATACAAATCATTGCACAAGTATCAGGTTTAAAAACAATTTCTTTTGAAGAAGGGGAGCTAAGCAAATATTGGAATTATTGGCACGTGTGTCCATACTATAGAGCAACGTTGGTGGTGGTGTTGATAATGATGATAGTGTTAGTAATAATGATAACCGTAACGATATCTTTTTTGAATTTTTTTTTTTTTTACACAAACACCACTTTTTTGTAAAAGGCACGTGTTAAGAATTCCAAACACCAACTATTTTATATTTCTTCTTTTTTTCTGTTTTGAAAAATATTTAAACATCAAGCGTCAAAAATCGATTTAAGATTTGAACTAAATTATCGATAAGGGAGTTGCATTATTCGTTACGTATGAAAGTTGTACTAGCTTTAACTATTAATGTTCTAGTCCTGAACGTGCGTATCTTCTATTTGGTTTTTTTTTTTGTTGGATTTGTATGTTGCCTTCATTAAAATCTTTTTGTTTATTCTGATTTGCTAAGGATTTATTATTATTATCCTTAGTGTTTCATCCCAGACGAGTGTCTGCGATCAAAATAATGTAACTAATAAGCTTAACTGTTTCTTTAACTATTTCTTATTTAATTCCAGATATTTTTTCAAACAAATGATAAATTTATTTTTCTTTTATATAAAAAGATAAAGTCAATTGTTTGTTATATGATATTTTTTGACTATTATTATTAACGACTGCGATTTTCAACCACCCTTTTTTGGTGAATGTTGCAAAAAAGGTGTGATTATGATGCTCATATATTTATTGTTAACAATTTACACATCTGTCACCACTTTTTTCCTAGTTCCTTGTGATAAGGAATCATAATTTTATCTAAACTGCCAAAAAAAAAAAATAAAAAGAAGGATGTGTTTTTTTTTTTTTTTTGATGTTGTGTTGATGTATCGATTACCTCATTTAGGGTTAAACTTGTAACACGTGTTAGAAATATTAAATCTATATTTAATAGATATTTTTTATTTTTCGAAAATTATAAAATGCCTCACTTTGTTGTCAAAACTTAAGGATATTAATGATAACATTTCTAGTAATAAAGGAAAATATTAAAACTAAAAAAATACCAGGGATGGCAATACAAAACCCTTTCAACTGACTATCGTTATCCCGAAAATACCGTTACCGAAATAATTGAAATACCGTTATCCGTAAAATACTGTTACCGAAATAAGCTGACAAGATCTGAGAAAGTAAAACGCTGTAAATAGACATTTTTGACCAAAATTTGATTATAAACTAGTCAGTCATGATTTTATTAAATATTTGAGCTCTAGGTCACGTTTGTATTTATAAATTATCCTTTATTATTTTATATATCTCACACCTAGTTCAAAAGTGACTTATCTCAAAATTTTAATTTTTCAGAAATCGAAAAGAAATATTTTCAACTTTATACCAATTGAAACATAAAGAAAGACATAATTGTTTTTTAGCAACAGTTTAACAACAACAAAATACACTGATATTTTTTTTAATAGATAAACAAGTATATTGTGCATAGTTTAGGCATATAAACCCGAAAAACAAAAAGTTTGAGTTGAGTCACTTTTGAACTGGGTGTGCGATATCTCTAATATGTTGTCATTCTTTGAATGACATCTTCAGGGAGTATGAACAACAACAAACAATATTAAAAACAAAATTTCCTGTCCACTGCCCTCCACTCTGGTCAACACAACATTTAAAACAAAGAAGATGTCATTCAAAGAATGGCGAAATATTGGAGATATATAAAAAAATAAAGTATATTTTATAAATACAAACGTGATCTAAAGCTCAATTATTTAATAAAATCATTCATTTTAAAGGTCGAAAAACTTTTCATAATTTATAACTTGCCAGTCATTTTAACTCGGACATAATGCGGCTAAAAATATCGGTGTGTTGCCATTATCTAAATAACTAAAATAACGCTACCTTTAAAATACCGCTACCGAAATAACTGAAAAGCCGTTATATCTAAAATAACGTTACCGAAATAACTCAAATGCCGTTACCGTTATAACACCGTTGCCGACATAATTTAAATACCGTTAACGCAGAAAAACGTTAGCGAAATAACTGAAATATCATTACCTCTAAAATATCGAAACCGAAATCAAAATAAATAGTAACGCTATACCGATAACCGCATCAAATCGGTTACCATCTATGAAAAATACCCACAAAAAACGAACATTTTTGCAAAGCAAATTAATCTTTTAAGGGAAGATGTGTTAAGTAAAGTGTCTCAACTCCCCAATTATTTTAATCTTAACTTAACCCTCTAAGCGGCAAGGAGGAGAATTTTAAATTGGCCATAAGCTATTTCGGTAGAAAACTAAATTTACAAAATATTTTGTGATGTAATTTTTTGTGTTCATGGTACGTTCTGGAAGCGAGAAGGCGTTAAATTTAGAATTTTGGCAAATTTCAAAAAATAAATATTTATGTTGACTAGAAACCGTTGATAGTAAACAAAAAGTAAGATTGAAGCTTAAACTTTTCCAATAAGCTCTAACTTTGGTTGATTTCAATAGTATACCTGTAAAGGATATCGTCTTAACTTAAAGACGTATGAGCGAATTGGTATGAATTTTGGAAATATTCGTTCTGGAATGCCATTATGCAAAAAATAAAACTAATTCAAATGGGTGGGTGTTCTTGAATTCACTTTTACTACTTTTTACGGCAACTGATTTCGCGAAAGTGTGTATGTACTTTTTTGTCATTAAATATAAGTTGCTTGAAGAAAAAAAAAAACACTTGATTGATTTCAATTAAATTTTATTGATTTCAAGCAATAAAGAAAAAATATATCATTTTTTTGTTTGGAAATTACCCATGAATTTCTGACAGTTATTTAAAATGACCCTTTATCAAATAACAACCTTTTGGTGGTTAACAAGGTGTTTTATTGGGTTATGGTTATTTTTTCTTTATATTAGTTTCAATTATTTTGGTTTAATTCTATCTTAAAAAAATATTTTTACCAAATCAAAAATTGTCCTTAAATTCACATCTATTTTTTGCAATTCGACGACTTAAATTTTGTATGGGCAAAAAATCTAGAGGTTTTGATAGCTAAAATATTTTTTTAACAAAAACTTTGAACGAATTCAAGAACAACGATTTTTAAATTTTACGAATTTGAAAAATTTTACGTTTTCCATTGCCCACTAATTCCAGAACATACACGATTGTATTTAGCAAAGCCTTTAAGTTTAAGTAATGTACGTTTTACATTTTTAAATAATGGGTAAAGCAACGTATCTCCATAGGGTTCAAAGTATTACAATACACCTTACTTTACTGATGAATTTTACAGATGAGCAGATGGGTGGACTCATTATCTACCAGGGGGTAAAGTAACTGGTTACTTATATGGAAACCGGGTTGGGAAAAGTAATATGGCTATAAATAGATTTTCATAAAAAAGGTTATAAGAGATATATTTTTAATTAAATAAATAACGAGGTTACTCTGAGATTCGAAACTGGGGTGTTTTGGTTGTTAGGCGAGAACTCTACCCACTGAGCTATTGTCACATATAATAATGGCTTGCTGAAAATGTAAATGAATTGTTGTGCTTCGAGTTTTCGTTTTTGATGTTAAAAATTTATATAAATTACCCTTTTGCTTACAATAAATCACAAAGTAATGTGTCTAAATATAGATATTCAAAATAATATTTTAAATATAACTGTACGTTTTTATGTAATACATTAGGTAATTGATGAACCAACTATTGGTAACTTATTATTCTATGTTTTGAAATAATGCTGAAGGTAAAGAGTATAAATTACAAAGTAATGCAATACGTTATCCATTATCGGTAACTCATTACTTTTTGTTGGCAAATAATGATACATATAAGGTGTATACATTACAAGGTAATGCATTACTTTAACGCACCCTATTACCAAATTTTTGTTGGGATGTTCAAGTTCAGGTGCGTTATCTACTAGAGTAAAACCACAAATAGGGTAATTTTTGAACTGTAGGATTCGGTTTAAACCTCTTTTGGCCCACGTCGCCTAAAGTAGGCAACGAAAAAATTTTGTTAGTTTCTATATGCTTTTCGTGTCAAACAAGTTGTATACATTTAATTGCAAAAAAAAAATCGCGTACTTTTTCTGTTAGTTTAAGGAAGAAAAAATGGAAGAGCTGGACTTGGGTGACGTGTGGTTTCAACAGGACGGTGCCACATGCCACACAGAACGCGAAACAATGGCCCAATTGGAGGCGAGTTCGGTGAACTGTTTACTTTACGTTTGGGGCCGGTCAATTGGACGCCTAGATCGTGCGATTTAACGCCTTTAGACTATTTTTTGTGATTCTATGCTAAGGTTCATGTCTATAGGGACAAGCCCGCAACGGTTGACGCACTGGAGATACCGACCGATATGTTGGAGAGAGTATGCCAAAATTAAACCCAGCGTATGAACCATTTGAGGCGTAGCAGCGGTCAACATTTACATGAAAACATCTTTAAACATTGAATTATATAGACCGTTCTATCGACTCAAATAAAGATTTCATACATTTCTCTAAACTTTATATGTTTTTTTTTTTTTAATAAAATCCGACAACCTCTTAAAAAATCAACCTTTACATTATGCCGATTTAAATCTTCTACTTTTTTTTAAATTACGAAATTTTGTGAAATCAATGTGTTATTATAGTTTTGCAACGCAGTGTATTAGCGATGTGACTATAAATGAAAAGTACTGTATCCAATTTAAGAAAAAAAAATCAATTTTTTGTTACAAATTGATGTTTAATAAGTATTTATATTGCTTCAGAATGCACATAAAACACAAGATCCTAAACAAACTTGTTTATTTGATTTTCATTTAACTTTAATGACGTTTTTTATTACAAGTATTAACATGATTTCTATAAAAATGAGAAGATGAACAAAATATAAATAAAAAAATAAAAATTGAATCAATTTATGTTTAGAGTCCCAAGCACTTCATCAACAAATCGTAAAAAAAAAACAATGAAAGTCAGAGCAATGTTGGTTTGGGGCAGATGTTGGTTGCTGATGGTGTATATGAAGGCGACAATATACTACTCATTCATACTCCATACCTTGTACTAGCAAAATGA
Source organism: Delia radicum (assembly GCA_021234595.1). Lineage (NCBI taxonomy): Eukaryota > Metazoa > Arthropoda > Insecta > Diptera > Anthomyiidae > Delia > Delia radicum. The sequence goes on along the minus strand of CM037852.1, from coordinate 185,581,829 downwards.
AAATTTAAATGAAATATTTTCTAAAGATCCCATCATCAGAGTCATTAACACCACTATACACATTAGAAAATAGCTGATGATGATGTTGATGGTTAGGGCAAGGAATTTTATGCAAGTGCTTGTTTTTATCATTTTTATGCATATTTTGGGCTTTTTAATGCAAATTTTGTACTTTTTAGTGCATATTTTCCATTAATTTTATTTTATTAAACTTTTTTTTTAATTTGTTAAAAAGAATTGAATGTGGATATATTTTATACATCGATTTTAGCAAAATAATTTTAAAATTTTAAAATCGTAATGAACCGAAGCACAGCGTAGGATTCTGATCCTATTGATTTCTACCAAATTATATTTTTTCTGTTGCTTTTCATGTTTTTAAGCTTTAAGTTTATCAAAACTGTTTTTTTAAGTGCATATTTTTCATATTTTTAATGCATATGTTTCATTTTTACCTGCATTTTATAAGTGCCTATTTTTCCTTTTTTTATTTGTATGAAATTCCTTGCCCTGGTGACTGAAGAGTTTAACATGTTGCCAAGAGTTTAACAACGAATAGAAGAAAAAAAACATTTTAAGTTTTTTTTTATTTTGTATTTATTACAAAAAATAAAACATTAATTTGATATTCAAACACTTCATAGAAAATGCAAATCGTTTTTTGAATGATGTTTATATGAACATTAAATCTATGGGTGGGGAGGGGAGCGGAGGGAAGACTAAACGAAAATCTAAATTTGAAAAAATAAATAAATTGTTAAATTCATTGAATTAATTCATACCTTTTTTATTTCAATGTTTTAGGATGGCCATAAACAAACAATAAGTGTAATCGGAGAACAATGGATTTGTTGGAGTTTCTTATGATTGTTTGTTTTTTTTTTTTGTATTTTGTGTATTTTAACAAATGGCACCGTCTAAGTCATAAAACTTAATATGGGATAATAAAACCTGTTGATTTTAGACAAAAGAAGCACACACGCATTATGTCTTAAAGAGGTGACCAACTCCTGTATTGAAGTTTCAAAATTTCGATACTTTTTGCTAAAGGCAGG
>CM037852.1:185508671-185580674 GCA_021234595.1 Delia radicum | reverse complement strand
TGTTTATATGAACATTAAATCTATGGGTGGGGAGGGGAGCGGAGGGAAGACTAAACGAAAATCTAAATTTGAAAAAAATAAATAAATTGTTAAATTCATTGAATTAATTCATACCTTTTTTATTTCAATGTTTTAGGAGGGCCATAAACAAACAATAAGTGTAATCGGAGAACAATGGATTTGTTGGAGTTTCTTATGATTGTTTGTTTTTTTTTTTTGTATTTTGGTGTATTTTAACAAATGGCACCGTCTAAGTCATAAAACTTAATATGGGATAATAAAACCTGTTGATTTTACACAAAAGAAGCACACACGCATTATGTCTTAAAGAGGTGACCATCTCCTGTATTGAAGTTTCAAAATTTCGATAATTTTTGCTAAAGGCGGGCTACTCCTTAAATTTGCACTCGATAGCAATTAAATTACTTATTTAAAACAAAAATTTTAATTTTTTTCCTACGGGAATGTTTTGATAAAATTGGTAAAAATACACTCAAAAAAAAAAAGTTTGTAAAGTCAAAAAAATTGAGAAAACCAGTGAGCAGATTTTTAGCAACAAAATTAGTAGATTCAGCCAAAGTTTTGCTATCACTTATTTATATAAAAATTAAAAAAAAAAAAATCCTTGCTAAAAGTTAATAAAATGTTTGTTGAATAAAAACTCCAAAATTCTCTAGAAAAATTATATATTAGTTATTTTTTTTGCTGAAAATCTGAAACATTTTTTGTGATTCTTTAAAAATAATTTGCAAATACATTACAAAATATAAAAATGTTCATGCTCCCACATTAACGACATGAATTTATTTAATATTTGAACATATATAGAAATAATTATATATAAAGAAAACGAAATTATCTTTCAGCTACATACATCAATGTTTGTTTAAATTTACATCACTTTTTTGCAAATAAGACAAAGGAAACATAAAAAATTACCTATGATGTAAGTCCTTGTTCTATGACTTCCAATAGTTATACTCTTTAGTATCATTCTCCTCGTCTCTACTACATTTTAACATGCCGCGACCAGTGTTGCCAGGTATGTTGACCATAAAATCGTCCAATTTTCCAATAAAAATCGTCAAAATCGGCATTATATTTTCAAAAATTGTCAAAAAAATCGTCAAAACAAAAAATATTTGATACAAGTGGGATAAAGTTTTAATAAAAAAAAAAAGAATAATAATTTAATTCACATTTCAAGTGCTATCGGTGAAATATAATACGATTTTTACACTTTTCTGTAATTTAAATTTCGAAAATCATTATTTTTTTATAACGATAGCACTTTACCACTTTAACTGTTAATTCCTTCTACATAATTCTGTAAACACCACTTCAGTAGCACAATTTTTAAATCTTAAATTCTTTTACATGGTTTAGAAATTCTTTAACAATGTTATTTGTTTAATTATTAAATTTGGACTTCCATTAACGAATTAAAGTTTCAAATTGCATTACATGTGATGACATAGTTTAATACAATCACTTATAAAATTTTTGATTATTTCATATTGTTCATTTTCTGTTGGTTTTTAATATTGGTAAAAATTATTTATTATTTTATTTATTATTTATATTATTATTTAGTTTTATTTAAACATTGATTATTACTGCATGTTTTTTCATTTTCAAATATAAATTCTGAAGTTTCACTTTGGAACACTTTATTTATATTATTATTAGGCCTGTTTTTAAAGCACCGGATTTATTTTTTGATTTATAAATCAGAATATTCGATTTCGATGTTTGTTTCACAAAAACTTGGATGTTTTTTTCTAATTCAAAAAATATTTTATTTTTATCTCAATCTTACACTAATTAAACTTTATAAAAATATAAATATTAAAAAAAGAAGGGTTGGCATTCAATAACTTTTCATAATAACGATAATAGCGGCAACAGTAACACTAATAGCAGAATGGAAATTTAAAAAAAGCGATTCCATTAAAGACATGTTTCTTCTTATGCAAACGGTTTTAGTTTTCTATTTAACCTGTTTGATTTTGAAATATCTTGAACTAGTTAAAGTCAAAATAACGCTAAAATACCGAAAACGACGATTTATAACGTTATTTTGTTGATGTAACAAAATTTAATGGGTAGAACTTTGAAATAAACCCTGTAAAGACACATGCCACTATTAGAATCGTAGCTTTAATGCGTTCATAACGGCATTGGTGTGGGCCGTGGCAGGCAGCTGCCATTGTAATGAAAAGGTAGTGTTTGCCAACCATGAAAAAAGTAAGCACATAATCAGGGAACTTCTGCTGTAAATATTTGTCGTTGTTTCAGTTGTAATACAGTATCTTTATTTTTAAGTGAAAAACCAGTCATTTGTAGAAGAAATTTCATTTTTGACTACAATTTTAGTTCATTTAAAAAACAAACCACATTAAATTACAGTAGTGTAATTTTACATTCATTGTATACAGTATTTTTTTTTTATTTAAAAAAACAAAACAAATTAATAGTTTGTTTATTTTTTACTGCACTGACTGAACCACTCATTAAAAATACAATTGTAGTTTATTTTTTGAACAGTAAAAAACAAATGTCTATGTTAGTTGAATTTACTAAAAGTAAGTCGTTATTTTTTCAAGAGAAATTTATATTTGTTTTTAGCTACATTTGCAGTGGTCTTTACCTTTATTAAGTGCAGAAAATAAATTAAAATAAACCTAACATGAATCCATAAAATAACTTTTTTGCTAAACTTTCAATAAAAAATAGTTTTTAATTTTAACGAAATAATAAAAATCCAAAAATAGATCCGGAGATTTTTTAATAATAGCAAATAAACATGTTTTGCTGACATATTAAACGTTTGTCAAAAAATCTTCATTTTGGAAGCAAATATCGTCCAATCGTCATTTAGTAATTGAGGTACTAAAAATCGTCAAAATGATGATAAATCACCCAACCTGGCAACAGTGGTCGCGACAGCTACTTGATTCTGCGTATTAGTAAAACAGTAGTTCACCACAGTTAAATGCTGAATAAGTATAACTAAAATTTTAGCTGAAAAGATAATTTTAGCAAATTTGTTGCTTAAAATAGTATACCTGATTTGCAAGACGTTTAGCTAACTTTTCTACTAACTTATTTTTTTAGGTGTATAAATGTTTAAACATACACCATATTGTTTTTATGTGCAAAATATTTGATCGAAAAAGACACATTTCAAAATTATTAATTATTTCAGCAGCTTTATGTTGAAAAACTCCAAATAATTAAAGTAAATAAATGCAGTAGTTTTTGTAGATTACTTGAAAAAATCAATTGTCAAATATATACAAATTGTTGTTAAAACAATTGCAACCGATTTACTACTCAAATAACTGGCATGTAGTAATTTCATTATATTGTTTAATGAAAAATACATGTTATTGGCCACCTTAATCGTCATGCACCTACAAGTAGTATGCATGGATTGGTTAACAAAGCTGGTTAAAATGAAATAAAATAAAAAAAGTGTTATTGACAAAACATACCAAATACTACTTTCCTATTGTAGTTCACCTGTCAAATCAACTGTTAACGCTTATACAGGGTCATAATTTTGCCATAAGATGCCTACTCTGGCTACATTTTGTGGCCTCAAAAGATTTCTCTACAATCCAACACAACACATTAAAAATAAAATAAAACGATAACAATCTTTCAATATGTATTGTACATTCATGCGTACGAGTATTAAAATGGGCGCCACCGCCTGGGAAATAATAGCACAGTTAAAGTGACCAGCATGCAGTCATTGTTGGTGGCACAAGGTGTACGTATGTATATAAAATGCAGTACGCAGAATGGTCAGTTAGCCAACCAAGCTAGTGAGCCAAGAGTTTACGCAAGCTGTGTGAGTGTGTAGGATAACAACGTGGGGTCTTGTAACATGTATGGGTTTGGTTTAGTTTGTAGCTTATCGAAATTCAATAGGTTTTTAAGATGCTCGTTTTAAGGGACTATAAAACGTTTTGTAACTGATAACGTTAGGTGATAATTGTCGTTAACTTAACAGACACCCAAAGATTATATCAGATGGTGGCTGATCTTAAAGCTAAAGCAAAAAATAGACTTTCACTAACTTATTAACATATAAAACTGTTTAAGTGAGCTTTGTTTTAAGAGATAAGAAAAACAAATAGAATTTAATATTATTATGCATAAATATTTATAGCATATGATAATGATTGCACTGTGGGAAGTATGTTGAAACTTAACCCTTTAATGTACGAGACACTTTTGACCACAAAAAAAAACACCCCCATTTCAATCACTAAAACCTCCGATTCTAATAACTTTAATTGCTGAAATTCCGCCAATATTAATCGTTTGATTAAAAAGTGATAAATATTGTATACATTCTCAAAAAGCTAAAAACAATTGGATTTGGTGTTGATGACATACCAAATGTTTTGTAAAGCTTAAATTTTATAACATTGAATTTATACCGGCATGTAATTCTCATTTAGTTAGCAGATTTATTTATACTTATGTGCACTAGGTCACACAGAATTTAGTTTTTTTTTCTATTGACACGTAGGCAGTATGACAACAATATTGTTTTGATTTTTGTTTTTTGCAGAAATTAGACATTTTGTTAAAACCAGTGTATTTTTTTATAATTTTCAATTTATTTTTAGCATTTATTTGTTAAAAAAAAAAACTGGTTAAATTTTTATTAAACACAATTTGACTTTAAAAATTACATTATCAATTTTATGATTGGGTTTATTATGAATTTTATAATTGGATTGGGATTAATCGTTCATTTTGATGACTCGGTCATTATCGTTCAATTCAAGTAAGTGAACTTGTTCGTTTAAAATCGTTCTTTTTTATTTTTTACTGGTGATTGAACTCTTTTGGATATGTTTTATTTTTAACGAATTTTTTACCTGTTTCACAATCTCGAACGAAAACCTAAGCGAACGCAAGCTAGTCACTCGAATTCGAATCAATTTGGGTTTCTCTTTTTCCAAAGCTATCGTTCGCCTATACTTACGTGTGTCAATTTTTGTGTTTTACGTATTTACAAATCATAGTGGTGCCAGACCGGATATTGTAAACTTCTATTACAATTTCCTTTAAAAATACCAAAAATACTACTAAATTGTTTGGAAGATAAATACAACATTACTTAACAGTGGTCAGCTGTATATGACAAATAAATAAATAAAACAAAAGAAAATTTTTGAAAATCGTAGGGGGAGAAAGTTTTGAAAAATGCATTAGAAAACTGCATTTGCATTAAGTATGCATTTTTTTAGCAATCATTTTCTTTAAAAAATCCAGTTATAAAGTGGACAAGTGCATCTTCCAAATATAGTTTAAATTAATAACATGCGATATGCAATTAAAAAGTTATGGCACTTCAAAGTGAAGTGCTTTTAGCATTTTTTTGATATTTATGAGAAATAAAAACGAGCATAAAATCACGAGTTTTTATAAATTTGGAGATCTGAAAAAGGAAATGTACAAATGGGACCATAGAGTATTCATGTACAAAAAATAAACAAAATCAGAGGACCCGTGTTCAGATTTTTTGAGTTTTCTAATGGAATGAATGATATATTTTTTTGAAATGGTTTTGACATTTACGTTCGCACTGTTGACAACTCGTTCGAAATAGGGAAACCAAATTTTGTATGAAAACTGTTACGTTTTCATTCGACTTGTACTTAAAGTCAATCGTTCGCATGGAAATTTAGTTAGAGAAACCCAAATCAATTTTCTTTCGCTAAGAAAGCGATGATAGCATTCTTTCGAAATCGAGAACAGGCCATTTGTCTTAAATTTTACTGCACATAGACAAAAAGAGTTATAACACTATAAATTAAAAAAAAATTGATTTGTTCTGTGTAACAAAACATATTCCGTTTTGAAATTTTATTGTTTTTCTTAATTGCACTTGGTAGTTATTTGGCTAAATAAGAAGTGTAATTGTTGTATGAATAAAAAAATGAAATGAACGATTGAACGAAAATACCGAAGTTTGGTGAGCGAATCATTTCGATCATATGAGTGAGTTGTTCAATTGAACTAGTTCATTAATGAACGACGCAATTCCTATGTTTAAGAATAAGTCAATATTTAGATTTAAACCGCTGAAATACAATTATTTATTATTTATAAAGTAATAAGCCTAATGAGAATTATTAAAATCTAATTAAAAAGAATTTACAGTATATATTACTAATACATAAAGATTTACAACAAAAAAACTGCATACATAAATATTACAAAAAATTGAGCGACAGTATAAAAACAAAAATGTCAAGCAAATTCCGAATTTGAGCAAATATTTAATTGATTCCATTAATTTTAAATTGACTGCTTTTAAAATTTTCAACAAATCGACTTAATTGAAAAAAAAAATAGGCAAATATTTTTTTTTTTTTTTATTTATCGATATTACTTTATCTGCTTGGTAGTCAAATCATGTATTTTTACACATTATTAAAGACTCCCTTATGTTGGAAGACGATTAATAAAAATTCAAAAATTTCAGTTATTTCTTTAATAGACTTTTGATTATTTAGTCCAATATCATTTTTTATACAAATTTTCCCGCAATTTGCAAATTTTCGAAAAAGTTTTATTAAAAGAAATATTTTTTTAAAGTTATTCGTTTTATTAGATTAATTGTCAGTTTTTTCCATGAGTGTGTTATTTTGTACACCGGGTGCAGTTCGCAAGCTAGAAAAATCATTGCCCTTTCGTAACAAACTTTCATATTAATAGCAATAATATAAAAGCAACCAATTTATCATTTTTTGACATTGAACTACAATTGATAATTTTTCTACATTCCCGACATATTTTTCCCAATACATATTAACAAAATTTCTTTCCCCAAAAACAGTGTCTTTATTTTGCAATTTAATGTTTACCATCTTTTAGAATACAAACACCCCATTATTACGTACATACTTATTCAATCATGCATGTAACATCTATGCACAAAATTTGAAAAATTACCCAAAGAAAATACCAAGAAAATCAATTCCCAAAATCACGAACTAAATTAAGAAACATTTTTCAACACATTCTTTCATCTTGATGTTTCACACATTTTGCAAGAATAGACTTCAAAATATGTTTATACGAACACAATGTTAAAGGAGGTGAAGATTTCACATCAAATACTGTTACTAATACATACAACTGAGTGACTGACTGGCTTTTGCTCGTGTTGCAATTTAAGGTAATTTCATATGTTACAATTTCCAAAAATGTCAAGAGATAAGACTGGCTGGACACGCGTCAAATGTCTATCTTGTACATAAGAATGTATGTGTGCATGTGTGCGTCAGTGTGCATATGTGTGTAAGTGAAACGTGAGTTGTATAAAAAGAATGTTAAGCTAGTATTGCCTCGTGTATCGATATTAGGGAGGATCAAAATTCAACAAACTAAAAGATTTTCTCACACTCAGGGAACTTTTGCTGTAAATATTTTAAGTTGTTTGTGAAAGTGAAAAACAGTCATTTTAGAATAAATTTAATTTTTGACTACATATTTAGTTCATTTAAAAAAACAAACCACATCAAATTACTGTATTATGAGTTTACATATACAACCGAAGAAAAAATTTATAGATGTATATAGCTTGATATAGTGGTATCTTGTTATATATGGGACCATATGTATACATATATACTATAAGTATTTTTACGAAAATTTCTAATATGGTGATATATATATTCGCAATAAAAAAATTTCACTTTTAAATATAATTATCGGAGAACATAAAAAAAAACAAAATTCAATTTATTTAGGCTAATGAAAATTGTATGAAAGCAAAAGTAAGAACTACACTTTACGTAAGAGCTACACTTTAAAAAAAAAAAGTTCAAAGTTAGTACAATAAATAGTATTTTCTAAGTAAAAAAAAACATTTAAAGTCAGAAAATCTTAAAATAAGCAATTAAACCCCCAAATGTAAAAAGTTTTATAACAAAAAAGAACCGAATTGGACTTGGCTGAGAACCTCATAATATGCCATATTTATCTCAAAATTATTTGTCTTCAAACTTATATGTAGGATTGTTGAAAAAAATCCAGTCTCGACTTAAATTTTGTTGTATTTATGAATAATTTTCTAAAATTTTCTTAAAATGACGTTTTAATTATAAACACTTAATGACTTAAAAGTCAAATCAAAAATTACGACATACAATAACAACTTTCTATGTTGCATCAATCGAAAGCTAAGACAGAGATGAGTTCATCTTCTGAAGACACTTAAGCGATCGGTTCAGTTGTTTTAGAAATAATTGGAAAACAAAATGACGTTATAGCTATGAAACTCAGTGCATTAATTAATCAAAATGAAATCATGTTTAATTTTCCAAATCATTGATTAAAACTTAATTTTTTTATTATTTGGAATGTGAAACAAAATTAAAGCGCGGATTTCCAAAGAATTTTATGAAATTATATAGACCCATTTTTCGGATCAAATTATATCAAATGAGATCCCATGGGAGCTCATGATATAAGGTTAAGGTTGCCATTTTTCGAATCACCTGATATATGTTGTGATATGGAATTATATATATATATACCTATATCTGAACTTTTTACATCGGGCAGTAGTTTTTTTTTTTTATTTAAAAATTTGAAACAAATAAATGTGTGTTTATTTTGTACTACATATGTGAATCATTTTACTACAATTGTGGTTCATTTTTTGACCAGTAAAAAAACAAATGATAATGTTAGTTGAATTTATTGACATGTAAGTCATCCTTTTTTAAAATGAAATTTTATTTGTTTTCAACTACATTTGCAGGGGGTCTTTATCTACATAGTATTCTAAGTTCACAGAACATTCAATTGTATAAGAAACGTACTAATGCTTCCAACAGCTACGCTTCAGTTTAAATTAAGCAATAGGCACTATTTTTTTAAAATATATTTTCCCAAAAATTGTATCCACCCTAATGTCAACGTATGTATTGTTTGATCGAAAATGCATTGTTCAATTTCCGTTTTTGGTCAATTTCCGTTACGCATTCCAACAAAATTTGAAATCAGTTAAGGCTTAAGATTTCCACAAGATTAATTTCATTTATTTTCCAATATCAAGGGTGTAAAATTACAATAAATAAATGTCAATGTGGAAATGTAAGATGAAAAGTTAAATTTAAGGAAAAATTACTAAATTAAAAGTAAAATTTTATGGGAAAATGAAAAATATTAAAAAAAAAAATCAAATAAATTTTACACTCATACACACAGAAAATGATGTATGTACACAATAAACATTTACTATTGAAACTGAATAGATACCGACTTGAAGACAAGTATAATTCTCAAAAGTTATTTTTGAGAATTTCTTTTAGGATTTTTATCATCAATTTGAAATTCAAGGCGTTCTCCATAAAAACGACTGTTAGATATCGAGTGTATCCTTCAAATGATTTTAGAGTCAATACTCAGGCTTGATGTTTATATAGAATACAAATATATTTTAAATCTTTCTCTAACCTAAAATGGCGAAAATAATATTACGAGGGCGGATCAATAAGTCCGTGACTTTTTGAATGAAATACAGTTTTTTTTGCAAAAAAAAAAAAATTATTTTTCAACATAATCTCCTTTTAGCTCAATACACTTAGTCCAAAGTTTCTACAATTTTTGTTTCACTTCCAAAAAATAGGATTTTTCGTAGTACTTCTCTTTTTTATTTGTTCGTAAACTAATACCAAGCAAATGAAAATATGTTGCAGAGATGTTGAAAGTTTAAATTAATTTTTATCATATTTTTAAATAATAATATAATAAAATTTTTAATTATTTCAAATGCCCAGCCAGAAGTTGGCGAAAGTCTGCAAAATCAAGCACTGGCAGAGCATTGTTTGCCAATGGTTCAACAAAGAAAGTGCTGGCAAAGCACTGATTTACATTCCTGTACCAACGTTAGTAAAAAGGCAAAGCACTGATTTACATCCCTGTACCAACGTTAGTAAAAAGTGCTTTACCAGTACTTGATTTACAAAATTTACAAACTTAAATATAATAAGCGCTTAGAGCGCTCTGCCAACGTTCGTAAAAAGTGCTTTTGCCAGTACTTGATTTAGAACCCTTTCCCAAGGTTGGCAAAAAGTGCATTGCAAGTACTTGATTTACAAAATTTACAGCCGTTAACATAATGAAAGCACTGGCACAGCCTCTGTTCACAACGCTTTAACAAGCGTAATTAAAAATATTTATATCATAATCGATTTGAGTTATAAATTTTCTAATTTTAAATATAAAATCAATTTTTAATTTAAAGAATTTACCTAATTTTAAATGAAAACCTCTTTTTTATAAGTTTCAAATTTTTATGAAAATTTACAAATTCACAGTCAGAATATGATATGTTTTAATTGAATTGTTATGTTTATTTTTTTACATAATTTTATTATTTTAAATAATAAAAAACTATATTTTGAAAAAAATTATATTATTATTATATATCTACCAAATCAATGGTGATAATCTTTAACTTCGAGCTCATATATTAGTTCTCATTTAGTGAGAAAACTAGTTTATATAAATGTTTGATGTTTTGCATGGGATTGTCACTTCTTTCACAGCGTGTTCTGATGAAGTTAACTTAGAAAATTCCCGAAATAGATCTATCAACACATTCTTGAAAGTCGTCAATTAATAAATTTGAAAACTAAAACTCTGTAGATTATTTGTTAGGACAATATTCTAATACAGAAATATAGAATATGGAATAGAACTTGAATAATTTTCATTTTCATTGCACAATTAAAGGTCGAAAAAACATAATTTTCATATATAATAAAAATTATATCAAACATAAAAAAATGATCATTAATATATGGTGGCGCAAAAGTAATCCTCCTATCAGAAAATGCTATAAATTTTGCGATTGGCCCCTAATGTCAGTTCTGTTTTGACATTTGTGTAGTAAACACATGCGAAATACACGTTAATAAACAATGTTACGCTACACTGCTCCAGAACGCGGAATATTGGTGACTATTTATTGACCAATAATCGGTCGGTGACTTTGGCACAACGAGAATTTCGTCGCAGATTTCCTGGCCGTCCAACGCCTACTGGTGAAACACTGCGACGTTTAGCCGCTCGCCTCGAAGAGACTGGCACAACACGAGATGCTGCCAGGCGTGGCAGACCCCGGAGTAGCCGTTCTGCAGAGAATATTGCTGCTGTAGCCGAGGATGTCATGGAAGCGCCGTCGACATCGACCAGACATTGTACATTATTAGTTGTTTGGTTTTGCTAACGTTTTAAAATTATGATTTTGGTATTGGCGAAGCACAAATTGCCAGTGCTTTGCCAACGTTTTAAAAAAGAAACGGCCAAGCACTTCCCGGTGTTATTATTTTGGAGTTGGCAAAGCACTTAAGTCTTCAGAAAGTCAACGCTTTGCCAATGCTCATACTACCGTTGAAAGCACTGGGCCAACGCTTTGCCATTCGTATTTTTTGTGCTGGGTACTAATGATACAATCAGCAAGATAAAATTAAAATATATTAATTTTTAATAGAAAATATCAAAATATACACAAAATGAAAGTGAGTGTTTTAAGCAACAATTTTTTTATCAACATGTTGCAATAATATTTTAATGTAAAAAAAAATGTTTTCATTTGCTGGCAAACGTTCGGTATTTTGTTGCTGAAAGGTGTGGAAAGTGTAGTATCTCTAGTGGTATACACTCTTTAGTTATACCTTTTAAGAAACATATTTGTTGAAACTTTTCATTAAAATGGTGCATGCACAAAACGATAAAAACTTCACGTTGTGTTTCATACAGAAGTATCATAAAAAAACAAAAAATAAACTTTAATTTAATTAATATGTAGTTTCGGTTTTAAATAATTAAAACTTATTCACTTTATCGAAACTCTGTTTAAAATCGAAAATAATCTTTAAAATAAGAAGAAGACCCGATTAAAAAAACTTCTATTGTTTGCATGTTTTCTAATAAATACTTCGTATTAAAGCATTACAAACATGTAATAATGCCACCAAAATGCCAGCCCAAGAGTCATCCACTTCAATTGTAACCTTTACACCCTTAAGAACATGATTTATGATCATTGTCATTTTATGCATTTGTTCGTTCATTCATTCATTCGTTCGTTCGTTCGCTCATTCATTGACTTGTGTTACATCATTGATAAACTCTATAAAATCTATGATGCAGTTTTCTAATTTTTCCATACCAGTTCATACAAAAGTTTTATGGTAACTTACTACTTCTCTACTTTACTTTCCCAAAGTATTATAATCGTACTTATGCAGCATTTGACGCATTTTTTAATCTGTGCATTATATATGTTCAGCTTAGAGGCGCTTTAGAAATGATTATGTTGAGGACGATGATGATGTGCCGTTTACTATTTTGTGTATTGTTGAATAGTATTAAAACTTCGGGGAGTGTCTCATGGGAATGTTTTGATGCATATATATAACTTTTTCAATAGGGGTAATATGCCAATAAAATTACGCTTATGTAGTTTATTTTCTCGTGCTACGAGCATTTAGAGTAGCAGCACGGATAAGAGCTGTGATATGTGTTAGTGTAAGTCTGTATATCATTGTCATCATAATGCATACATCTACCAACTGAATAGAAAAAGAAAATATAAGGACCCTTTTTAGCCTATTCAAGTTTAATAGGGCTGCAGATATTAATGAAGTGTACCATAATACAAATGCATCTATCTATGTTTATATGACAGTTTTTTTTTTGCATTTTTTTTTGTTGTACAATACTTATGGGAAATCTACTTGTACAAGAGAGTTGATTCGATACAAGTCTAGTCTAATAAATATTGGTTGAATTACAAAAATCTAAAATGAAATACACATAAAAAGTCTATGAAATCGTATTAGTATGTCCCTTAAAATAATGATTTGTCGATTTTCCTTCATTTACCATCCAGTGTTATTATAAATATTTCCAAATCAAAGAACTCATTTTTTTTTCATCAAAGTTTGCATTATTTTTTTAAAAAAAATATTACTTTTATTCAATAAATCTTTAACACTTTGCGGCCAGGTGACAAAACCGACCCATAAAAGGCAGAGCAATTCTTTATCATACCAATGTTACTTTTAAAGGTTAAAACTAGTGCTTATTTCGTGAATGGGTAACACTTAGCTCATGTCTGATTTGACAGATAATTAGTTTTATCCTTCCGCTGAACGAATATGGTCCGTATGTTCGTTATCTTGTGAAAAAAGTGAAAGAAACTGGCATCCTCTTCGATAAACCAAAGCGTGAAAAGCCAAAAACAGTGCGTACACCCGAGAATATTGCTGCTGTGGCAGAACGTGTGCGTGAAGCGCCATCAACATCAATTCACCGTCGTTCTCAACAATTGAACATTTCGGAGACATCATTGAGACGAATTTTGCATAAAGACCATACAAAGTCCAATTGGTTCAGGAGTTCAAAAAAAAAAGTTATTTGGCGGACCCCTTATATGGGCTATTCCCACATGTATTACAAATTTAGGTTAATTTTTATTTATTGTTTTTTTATATTTTAATGGCCCATTAAAATATAAATGATAATATTTATTTATATGATAATAAACCACTATTTAAGCACGTCAAATCCGTTTGCGTGGATCGCTTTATGCAAGGGACGCAAACGTTATGACTGGTTAATGATTTTTTGGCGTTTTCATAGAAATTAAATTAATTATTTTGTGATTTCCAAAAAAAGTCTTTGTTAAATTCTGTGGTATTCAAAAATTAAACTTTTTACTTTTCAGGCTAACGATATATTAAAAACTGATAACTTGTTTTAGAGATTATATTTGAATTTACCGTCATCAGTTGAAGAGAAAATGTATTTGCTACAAGTTAATTTCAACTTACAAGGGAGGTATCCCGACCCGAACTCGAAGATTTTAATGAACTTTGGATATGTTGCAAAGGATTTTTAGCTGCCCAATCTCACGTTTAAGTTTAAAAAGTAGGGTTAATAATTCATTTTTTTTTTTGTATGTAATCTTGTATTTAATTAACGAAAATTAGATTTATTTGTACGCCGGCTTAAATTACTCAAGAAAACAAAACTTTTGATACCCATATTGCCTATGTAGTTGACTTAGAGTTGCCACATTTATGAATTATTTGCAATATAGGAGAAAAAGGCACTTTGGGAAAAGTAGCATAAAACCGAACGGTTTCAAATATCGGAAAAAGCGCAAACACCCGCTCGATTAAATTAAATCGTAATTGCTATGCGTTACTTTTAGCTTAATACAGCTAAATTCCTAAACAATAGCAGCCAGATTTAATGTTACTCAAAACACGTTTTTTGAATACCAAAATACTTGAAAGTTTTTGGGCATAATATTATTAACACGTGCAGCCCAGCAAACAAAGTTTTCGATTTAAATTTTTTAAATTTTTTCTTAAACTGCTTAGATAAAAACATGTCTTATGACATACATATGTATAATTTGTAATTAATTTTAGCATGCTAAGCACAAATATTTAACAATTTTTAAAATCGTAAAATTTTTTTTTTTAAATCGCTTTAGAGATATTTCGACTTGATTTTTACTAAAATTGGAGTTTTTTTTCCTTCATTCTACAAATTTTTTAAAAATTATCTTAAATTTTTTTTAATTTTGCATTAGCAAAGTCGAGCAAAATTGATTATTAATAGGTTTCTTGTTAAAGTTCTGCCCATTATCTAGGCTCTAACTTTTCTAAAACTTCGGGTTCTGATGAGATCTTTAGTCAGATCGAAATACTAGTATCAACCTAGCTAATATGTTTGATTTGCTTTATTTTTGTAAATATACGGAGGTTGAAAGCTCGTTATGAATTGAAAATAACATAAAAAGAATCCCGATTTATATAAAAACAAAAAACTAATATAACTGTAAAAATATTCCTTGAGCCAGAGTACAAACTAAAATTTTTTTATATAAATAGAACAGTTTTGGTCTTCAAAGTTTAGTAACGTCATGATGCTTATTAGGAAAAGACCTAACCACATGCTTGATTACTAAGAAGACAAGAATGGAGCAAATTGATTATTAATAGGTTTTTTGTTAAAGTTCTGCCTATTATGGAGGCTCTAACTTTTTCTAACACTTCGGGTTCTGATGAGATCTTTAGCCAGATCGAAATACTAGTATCAACCTAGCTAATATGTTTGATTTGCTTTATTTTTGTAAATATACGGAGGTTGAAAGCTCGTTATGAATTGAAAATAACATAAAAATAATCCCGATTTATATAAAAACAAAAAAACTAACAAAACTGTAAAAGACTGCTTTTCATTAAGAATAATTTCATAAATATTGACTTTCAAAAATGACCTTACAAAAAGTAGTTTTGTTATAGCACTAGGTGTAATAGTGTTGTGGTGCGAAATTTAAGAAAAATCGTATTACACACAAAGCATCTGATATATGGAAAAAATTTAAATTTATTTTACAAAATATATTTTGTGATAAATTATTTCTAATGTCAGATATAACTATGATCAAATGAAACCATATTTTGTATAGTATTTGAGTGGAAAAACAAAATATTCTAAGATCATATTTGAAAAATTTCCAGACCACGAGGAAAAAAATGCAATTTTAAGGTAAATCAAATTGCAATATCCCGAAAACCGTTAGACCGATTTTAAATTTTTTTTTTTCATATATTAAAAAATGCAAAAGTAATGAAGAAAAAAACAAAAAAAAACGATAAACAGTTAAACTAGAGAGACCATTGTTGCTAAACTGCGTAGTAAGATTTTCCTTATCACATCCCATGTCCTTGCAAAGGAATTTAAAGTTACATCTTTAAACAAATTATTTAAATATTTTCACTCATTAAGTGATGCCAATATGGATATCTGATAAAAGATATTAATCTCTGTTATTCCACAAAATTATTTGTCAGGACCAACAATTTTAAAAATGTCATTTCAAAACTTTTATCCTTGAATATCATTGATTGTTTTACATAAGTTTGTTAAAATAAAAAAAGCATTTAAAAGGTTTGACTTCATCCTTCTAGCTTTATTAGTTTAACAATGACAGACATTTGAATTAGCAGTGTAAAAACTAAAATCAAATGTAAAAAATTTAATATAATGTATTACAATTTTGTTTCTATATGGATATTTAAAATCTAAAAACTAAAAAAGCTAAAAGGCTGAAATTTGAGAATGAATTACAGTACAGTCAGATCTTTAACACGATTTGAATGAATGATATTGAAAGATCTAATTTTTTTAAATGACATTTTTAAAATTGTTGGTCCTGAAAAATTTGCGGCATCTCAGAGGTTATGGTATATTTTCTGATATCCATATCGGCATCATTTAATGAGTACAAATATTTAAATAATTTGTATAACACAAAAAGGAAAAGAATTTTGTCTTTAAAATAACACCAAGTTTTGAATTTTCTAGAAATGCGTTCAAGAGTTATGATAATTCAAATTGTTACCAAAACGTCAGAAATTCCACATTAGTTCGTAATAAACGAGTTTTCAACGTAACCGAGTCTATCTTGTACGAATTTTAGTGTTCGAGACTTCTAGAAAGCCCAGCAAAACCACTCATTACGAAATCATGGGTAAAGTAATGTGTCGCCATAGGCCTTCACGCATTACATTACACCTTACTTCACTGATGAATTCTACAGGCGATGAGCCTAAAAGTAATGGGTGGACTCATTACCTTGTAGGGGGTAAAGTAACTGGTTACTTATATGGTTACATGGTGGGAAAAGATAATGTGTCTATAAATCGATTTTCATAAAAAAAAAAATGCAAAAAAATAAATTACGTGGTCATGATGGGATTCGAACCTGGGGTCTCTGGTATTTAAAAATTAGTTAGGGCGAGAACTCAACCAACTGAGCTATCGATACAAATAATATTTTATTGCTTAAAATGTAAATGAGTTGTTGTGCCTTCGTATTTTCGTTCGTGATATCAAAAATATACACTTTACCCTCATGCTTACAAAAAATCACAAAGTAATGTGTCTATAAATAGATTTTTAAAAATATATATTAATAATTATTTTACGTTTATAATTCATGCATTATGTAATTGATGATCGGTAAGTCATTATTTTATGTTTTGAAGTAATGTAAAATGTAATAAGGTATCATTACATGGTAATCCATGAGTGTTCAATTATCGGTAACTCATTACTTCTTGTTGGAAAATAATGATACTGGTAAGGATTACACATTACAAGGTAATGCATTACTTTATCGCACCCATTACCAAAGTTTTGCTGGGAGATTCATCAAAAACACAAATGTGTGTGGAAAATTTGTATATTTTTTCAGCAATTAAAAAACACCCAAAAAAAAGTTTATTATATAAGTGAACTATTTTTTTATGAGGTATTGAATAAAGAAATCTGTTTTTGATGAACTATTTCATACAAAAATTTTTAATTTTAGAAATATAATATATATTTTATTTCATTTAAATACAATGTAATAAAAAAATTTTCAATTATTCAATTCAATTTTTTTTTATAATATTGGGAAATTTTAATTTTTAAAAAAAACATTTTGTCTTCGCGGACCCCCTTGAATACTTCTACGGATCCTTGGGTGTCCGCGGACCCCCATATGGGATCAGTTGCTTTAACACGTATAAAAATTTAATCAAAATCTGAAAGAAGTAATTTTGCTACATTTCCTAGTGGGTCTTTTCTGGTCAAAAGTGAAAAACATTAACGCTATATGCATCAAATTGCATAAAATAATTATTTGTATCCAGCGAAAGTTTTGTTAGCAATTTAAGAGCTTTACCCTTTTGTACACTTATAATACATTGTAGGTAAAGACAACTGCAAATGTAGTTAAAAACAAATGAAATTTCACTTGAAGAAAGGACGACTAAAATTTGATTAAATTCAACTAACATTGTCATTTGTTTTTACTGTTCAAAAAATGAAACACTATTGTAGTAAAAATTAACCAACATATGCAGTAAACGAACATTATTTTTTTAAATAAAAAAACTACTATATAAAATGAATGTAAAATCATAATACAGTAATTTGATGTGGTTTGTTTTTTTAAATGAACTACAATTGTAGTCAAAACTTAAATTTCTTCTATAAATGACTGTTGTTCACTTATTACAACTCAAACAACTACAAATATTTACAGCAGAAGTTACACGAGTGTAGTCATAAATAAATAACGTTTTATTTGTCTTTGTTGTACCCAGGCCACTAGGGGTTAACGAGTTTTTAAACAAAAGTAAAACTAAAATAATTCTAATTCTAATTCTAAGAAATTATGCAAACTTTGATTAAAATATTTGAATTTTGTTTATAATTAAAATTATAATTTTTTCAATTTATTTTTTTTTTCTTCATTTACAACTAAAGGGTCCGTCAAATAACTTTTTTTTTTGAAAATGCTATAAAAAAAACTACTGAATATTTTCCCAAATTTCTTTTTTATTTGAAAGTACAATCCCTCCGGTTAATAATGTAAAATAATTTCATTCAAATGGCTGCCTCGGCTGGCCATGCAATTTTTAAGCACATTATCGATTGCGTGCAGCTGTATTTCACCAATGGCTTCACGAATATTGTCCCTTTAAAACGTCAATTGTCTCTGGCTTGTTGGCGTAACACTAATCTTTGACGGCACCCAACAAATAATAGTCCAACGGTGTCAAATCGCAGTTCCGAGGTGGCCAAACGACATCAGCTCTGCGGTGACAATGCGATCTTCAAAAACAGGGCAATTTTCGCACACATTCTGCAACATTACCATGATTTTCAAAGTAATGTCGCAATATTTCCCAGCGTTGTTCAAGCATATACACAACCATATTCGTTCAGCGGAAGGATAAAACTAATTATCTGTCAAATCAGACATGAGCTAAGTGTTACCATTCACGAAATAAGCACTAGTTGAAAAAAAAAACGTTATATGGCGGACATTTTATTATACGAGTATTATAAAAAAGCAATCGACATCTCCAAATAAGGCTTTAAAAAGCACGTGTTTACATTTTTATCAAATTTTTGAGTAATTTTTGAACCCATCATAAAGTGGGTTAATGATATCAGATGAAAACAGAATTCATTATCTGAATAATTTTGAGTATATTAAATAAAAATAAATGAAATAAAAAAATACATTTTTCAGAATTTTGAATTTTGGGAATTTTTAATATAAATACACTTTTTCGTGTAATGAATGAAAATCGACAAATCGCTTTTGAAGGGATATCCCAATGTGCATGTTGCAAACATCATTATCTTGTGCCAATTGGGAATTGTTCTGTATCTGTGTATGTATCATTTACCATTGTTATTTTTGTTATTTTCAATGTTTTATTGCTGTTTATGCACTAACTAAACAATATGGTAACATTTCTTTTCCCTCTAACATGTTTTCCAATGATATTCATAATCACAGTGATATGAAAGATATTTTAAAAGAAGCATTTTTTTTGTAGCCGTCAAAAAAGTATAAAATGTAATATTTTGTTTTTAGGATAGTATCACTTTTTAAAATGTTTTTGCATCAATTAAAAAAGTTTTTTTTTTATGCCAAACAGTCAAAAATAATTCTTAGCGTAGAAAAATGCACAAAGGTTTGCTTTATGGTAACCCAGTAGAAAGTTATAACTTTTTCAAAATATTGTGTTTATTGAAATTAAATATTTTATTGATTAACAACAAGTTTGTTATAATTTTTATTAAAATAAAAATTATGTTTTTTTCGACCTTTAATTGTGCAATGAAATGAAAATTATTCAAGTTCGAGGCCATACTCTATATTTCTTCATTAGGATATTGTCCTAACAAATAATCTATAGAGTTTTTTGTTTTCAAATTTATTATTTGACCCTTTCAGGAATGTGTTGATAGATCTATTTCGGGAATTTTCTAGGTTCCCATCATCAGAACACGTTTTGAAAGCGGTAACAATCCCATGCCAAACATCAAACATACATATGAACTAGTTTACTCACTACATGAGAACTAATATACATATGAGTTTGAAGTTAAAGATTATAACCATTGATCAAAAAATAAATTGAAAACTTGTTTGATGTGCAAGATCCACCTCTGGTGGATATTCAATACACGTTTTTTTGTTTCTCTCTCCTTTTTATATTTTGTTTACTTTGTAAGCAAAACAGGGGAAGTAAACTTGGCGGTACTCTGCCTTTTATACAAGTTTGTTATAAAAGGGTCAAATAATAAATTTGAAAACAAAAAACTCTATAGATTATTTGTTAGGACAATATCCTAATGAAGAAATATAGAGTATGGCCTCGAACTTGAATAATTTTCATTTTCATTGATTAACAACTTTAAACGGAACGCGATATATCAAAAATAGTTATATAATTTTCTTAGCTCAAAACACTTTTTCACAAGGACATATCTATTATAAGTTTTATGAGAATAAAGTTAAATCATAACTATTATGAGCAGTTTTTTTTTTGACGCGTAGTTATTACTATCAAATTAATATTTTTTAGTATGGTTCAAAATAATTTGTTGTTGATTCAAAATAGCTATTATAGATATTTATTGGAAAATAATAATTATTTTCAAGAACTATTTTTTTACGTTGCTCAAATAACTTTTAAATATGATAATAATTATTTTGGTTCCTTGTTTTTTAATTTTTTACAGAATTTGATGCCTTAATAACTTTTTAGCGGGTAGCGATATATCGAATATTTTACATACATTTTTATTATGTGTGATTAAAAAAATCATTTATAAAGGGACCGCAAATAACTTTTTTTTTTTGAACTCCTGAACCAATTGGACTTTGTATGGTGTCATACCAAGGTCTTTATGCAAAATTCTTCTCAATGATGTATCCGAAATGTTCAACTGTTGAGAACGACGGTGAATTGATGTTGATGGCGCTTCACGCACACTTTCTGCCACAGCAGCAATATTCTCGGGTGTACGCACTGTTTTTAGCTTTTCACGCTTTGGTTTATCGATGAGGATGCCAGTTTCTGTCACTTTTTCTACAAGATAACGAACATACGGACCATATTCGTTCAGCGGAAGGATAAAACTAATTATCTGTCAAATCAGACATGAGCTAAGAGTTACCATTCACGAAATAAGCACTAGTTGAAAAAAAAACGTTAGATGACGGACCCTTTAGAAGTATTTAAAAAAAGAGAGTTCTCCCACCAACCTATTTCCTCAATGGTGCACTTTGAAAATGTAAAAAAAAAATTTTTAATGATTTTTGGTGTAGAATCGAATGCTGAGCTCAAATTTCATATAAATACAGTTCTTTTTGGTCTGTGTTTTTCATAATCGACCGCATATGAAAGGAGTTGAAAATTTAAAAAAATAATTACAGCATTTTTTTATTGATGCAAAAACCCTTAAAAATGTGATGAAATCCCAAAATCAAATTTTTGTAAAGTACTCTAGTGAATATAGTTCTTTCAAAATCTTTTTCCACTGTAATTCAGAAAATGTCAAGTGGAATTAAGAAAATATCAGTTTAAATTCCGATCTTCCATTCGAAATTCAGAAAATATCAATTAAAATTCTGAAAATGTCAACTGAAATTCAGAAAATATAGTTTAAAAATTCAGAAAATAATAAATGAAATTGATACGAAATATTTTCTGAATTTCAATTGATGTATTCTGAATTTCAATTAAAGTTCTGAAAATGTCAACTGAAATTCAGAAAATATAGTTTAAAATTCAGAAAATAATAATTGAAATTGATACGAAATATTTTCTAAATTATAAATTATTTTTTCTGAATTTCAATTGATATTTTTTGTTCAAGAAAATATCAAGTGGAATTTGGAAAATACCAGTTGAAATTCAGATCTTCCATTTTAAATTCTGAAAATATCAATTAAAATTCTGAAAATGTCAACTGAAATTCAGAAACTATAGTTTGAAATTCAGAAAATATTAAATGAAATTGATACGAAATATATTCTGAATTTCAATTGATGTATTCTGGTTTTCACGAGATATTTTCTGAATTTCAATTGATATTTTCAGAACTTCAATTGAGATTTTCTGGATTACAATTGATGAGTTTCTGAATTTCAATTGATATTTCTAAATTTTAAATTTTTTTTCTGAATTTCAATTGATATTTTTTCTTTAAGAAAATATCAAGTGAAATTTAGAAAATATCAGTTGAAATTCAGATCTTCCATTTGAAATTCTGAAAATTTCAATTAAAGTTCAGAAAATGTCAACTGAAATCCAGAAAATATAATTTGATATTCAAAAAATTTGATACGAAATGTTTTCTGAATTTCAATTGATGTTTTCTGATATTCAAGTGATATGTTCTGAATTTCAGTTGATATTTTCTGAATTTCAATTAATATTTTCTGAATTAAAATTGATGAGTTTCTGAATTTCAATTGATATTTTCAAAATTTTAAATTATGTTTTCTGAATTTTAATTGATATTTTCTGAACTTTGTATCGATATTCTGCATTTCAATTTATATTTTCTGTATTTCAAATGTAAAATATAATTTTCAATTTTTATTTTCTGTATTTCAAATGGAAATTCTAAATTTCAATCGAAATTTTCTGAATTACAATTGCAAAAGGTGTAGTTATGATTTTTTTTATGGCCACAGCAATTAGAAAACGTTTTATAAAAACATCCGCCCATACCACTGTAACTCATCAAGTGCCATAGCTGCTCATTTTACAGCCTATCCATGCTACATGTAGTAGATGTAATTTTTTCACAATAACTTTTATTTCATTCGTTGTTCATATAATGAGATTTTTTTTGTAGTTGTTGTATTTTTTGTCATATACAAAAATTGAAATTGGAAATAATTGTACATTTTTTTTTTTTTATGTCGATTTTATTTTGCTGATAACACACAAATGTTCAAATTTCAAGTTTATTGTTTAATAGCAAAATCATCATCGGTAGTAGTTGTTGTTAAAGTACTTGCAAGCATTTTGTAGACTTGTATAAAAATCAAGTAAAAGATTACAAAAAACTATTTCGTATTATAGATGGATAAATAATAATGATTGCATACAAATACGAGTATGGGGAAGAGTGGGAGATGATATTGATGATAGATGTTCTAGATATACTTGGCTCAAAAAAAGTTGATTATGGTTTTTATTGAAATGTATGTAGCAGATATATAGATTTGTTTTTCTTTGTATTATTTTTTATTTATTTTTTTTGTATTTTTGATTATAACTGCAACGTGTTTTTGTAGAAATTTTACCAATTTTTGAAAGCAATCATACAAAATTTTTTTAGTTATGTAGATTTGTTTATTATAGAAATACTTAATAGAAGTTTTAAGCAAATACTTATACACATGAAGCTCAAGAAGTTAAGTAACCCGTAGTTTCGAAAGGGGCATAAGACTCATTCCATGTAAAACCTTAAAAAAAATATTAAATTTTCGACCTCTACCCCCTTTAATTTCAGCCAAACTTGCTATTTAAGGTAAGTGTCATATAAATATATCATCGCACAAGTTTGGGGTTGTGGAAATATCGCGTTTTATAATATGAAAAAAATCTAAAATTTACCAAAATTAGTCGTGCTTAATCCTCCATATCTTTTTAATGGTTAAAACTACTTGATACATTGATACCTCATTTAAATTTTATCTGTTGTCGTGCTTTTAAATAAAATAAAAAACATTTCTTGAAGGTAAAATGCATTTTATTCAAAATCCGCAGTTTAAGCCGCTGTATTTCAAAAAACAGTTTTTTTTTTTTTGAATTGTCAAAAAAATATATGTTAATTATAATTTATTCCACTATACAGTTTCCAAATTAATATGTGGATATCTTACGTGATTGTAAGTTAAGGATACATATCTTAAAAAAGATACTGAATATAGTAGAAAAAAAGAATTACGTATAAAAATGGTTTATTCAAAAAAATATATAATTGCCCATATCTTTCTAACGGTTTTAGCAACAAGAGTCAAGATTTTTAAGATACTTGGATCGCGGTTTTATTGGTTCACAAAAATAATTCACTTCTTGACGGTAAAATTCATTGTTTTCAAAAATCTGCTGTATTTAAAAAAACTGGTTTTCTAGAATTTAAAAATTAAATATACGTTATTTATAAAGTATTCTTTTATGTCGTTACCAAATACCTACACTGATAATTATCCGTGCGCAAAATTACGAAAAAATGTCAAAATAACAAAATTTTTCGTAAAACAAACGAAATTCGTACATTTTACGAAAGTATTTGTAGTTTTGACAATAATTTCGTATTTTTATGCATAGATTATTATGAGTGTATGTGGTATTCCTCATTGTTTCTAAATTATCGGCTTTTTAGTACAAATTTTTCACATTTTTATTTTCCGTTGAGAAGTGAATAGTTTGTGTACACTAGTAAAACCACAATTTAGGTAGCTTTAAAATGAGGTTTCAATGACTCTCGTAGCTTAAGCCGTTAAAAATATATGAAATATTATGTACACACAAAGAAATAAAGTAACAACCGAATTGAAAAGTGTATGTTAATGGTAGCAACTTATAAATCCAGTTAGTACAATGATATTTATATTAGATTTTTAAAGATTTTGGATGTTGCATCTTTGGGCGTTGCAAGGGAAAAGGTCTTCCCCATAGCGACCTAGTCAAACTCCTTTGCCTAAAATTTAGACATTTAAAATATATGTTTTACACTCACAAGAACTTTTCCATAAAAAATCAACAGTTATTTAAAAGTTTAATCGGTAAAGTTGTTAAATGGAGTATACAGTTAAATTAACAATGAAATATATTTTTTAACTTTTCTGTCTGTTATTCAATAAACAAAATAAACAAAAAAAACGGACTTTCCGTAGTAGTTAAAATATTCAGTTAAAATTTTCTATTTAAAACAAAAGTTGTTATAATATATTGAGTATTGAAATAAACGAAAATCTATTGTTTTTATGGATTTTGTCAATTAATTTTTCAAACAGTTGAAATTAAACTAAAAAATACAATTGTTTTAAACGAAAAGTAAGTAGTCCTGTTTTTAACTGATTTTCAGTTAATTTAATGTGTATATTCAGTAGTCTCTACGGAAAAAATACTGTGAGTGTAATAATAGAAAAAAAATTAATATACATTTTGGCTAAACTGCACTTTATGGGGCGTACTCCAAAAAAAAGTTGATTAAGACGAATGGAAAACTATTTTTTATTCTATTTTCGGTTAAGGTGGCCGGGGCACTTGGGGCACCCCATGGCACAAAAACCGGAAACGCGTAGTAACATACAAGTGTGGATACTAGGGTGGTCTTTCGTTGTATGGGCGAAAAATAAAAACGAGATTTTGACTGTACCCTCCTCTTAAAATATTTGTTTGTGTACAAAAATTCACCATGCAAAAAATTAGAGTTCTAGCATAACGGGAAGATGTCCCGCATCGCCCTTGAAGATCGGGCCCCTTGGAAAAATGGGCATTATTAAAAAAAAAATTACAAATTTTTTTTCTTCAAAATTTAAAAATATAAAATAATTTTTGTGTTGGGTTTAATCATAACTACTCAGATAAAAAATATTACTTTCCCAGAAAATCGCTAACTTACCCTAACTTTGTGTCAAAAAAATTAATAAATATTTTGGGGGTACCTCAAAGTGACTTTTTTGCATTTTTGAAAATTTTATTCAACAAAAATCAAAAACCTAGTGTTTGCTGTCAAGTATTTCATTAAGCACATTTCAAGTATTAAATAAGCCAGTATTACGCATATCCGTTGGCAAATATTTTTTTTAGGGCATTTTGATTCTCGGGGATTTCAAGATTTTTTTTTTATTTTTATACATTTTTATTTTAAAACAAGGTTTTAATAATATTTCATCAATATTTTTGTATATGCCTTTTTATATGATTGTAATAACTTTATTTAAAAATACTATATTTTCTGTTGATAGTTAACACATGTTAACCTGGGGTCAAATATGACCCACGTAAGAAAAATGCAGCTTTGTGGCAAAATTTATAAATAAAATAAAGAAAGGAATAATTCAATTTATATTTATTCTAAAAAAATTTCGTTAAACCGTTTCTAGTCTTCGAGTAGGTCAATTAAGTAAAATTAGAACTTAAAACTTTTCCATAATAATAATTTTTGAGGGAAAAAAATTTACACTATTAATTAAAAATACGTTTTTCGAAAATACTCCTGAATATGAACAAAAAAATCAATTTTAATATGAATACAAATGTCTGAATTTATACTAAATAATTAATTTTAATTAATTTTAAATGTAAATAAATTACAATTAGAAACATAAAAAAAATGTATTTTATGTCATCTTTGTGATTTTTGACTCTTTAAAATACGAGGGTCAATTGTGACCCCATGAAAACACAGGTTAACTATGAACACAAAAAATTATACTTTATAATAAAGTTATTACAATTATATAAAATAGCATACACAATAACATTGATAAAATATTACAAAAATCTTATTAAAAAAAAAAGTCTATACAAATTTAAAAAAACGTTGAAATCCGCTAGAATCAAAATGCTTTAACAAAAATTTTTGGCAACGGATATCCGTAATACTTTTCTTATTTAATACTTGAGATATGTTTAATAAAATACTTGACAGCAAACATCAGGTTTTTGATTTTGTTGAATAAAATTTTCAAAAATGCAAAAAAGTCACTTTGAGGTACCCCCAAAATATTTATTAATTTTTTGACACAAAGTTAGGGTAAGTTAGCGATTTTCTGCGAAAGTAATATTTTTTATCTGAGTAGTTATGATTAAACCCAACACAAAACTATTTTATATTTTTTTAATTTTGAAGAAAAAAATTAGAATTTTTTTTTTTAATTATGACCATTTTTCCAAGGGGCCCGATTTTCAAGGGCGATGCGGGACATCTTCCCGTTATGTTAGAACTCTAATTTTTTGCATGGTGAATTGTTGTACCCAAACAAATATTTTAAGAGGGGGCAGCCCCAAAAATCGCAAGTTGAAAAATAAGGACCACCCTTGTGGATACTCTAGTAGAAGGAAATTTCCCCAGGATTTCAAAAATGATATTATTACTAGGATCCATGATGCGTAGCCCCATCTGCACCCGTTTACAAATTTTGCCTGCGCTATTTTCAAAAGCACTTTCACATACATCGAAAAACTCGCAGCCGCTTAACTCCTTATCACATTGGAGAAAACTCCGTTGCCCGGCCGAAGGCCGGTCATGCAGGTAAACTTTAATCAGCGAAACCACTAAACTACCTACCACATAGGAGAAAACCCCTAAGCCCGGCCGAAGGCCTTTCACGCAGAAAAACTTTCCTCAGCAAAGCCGGGCTTTGGCCGGGCTGGAGGAGAAAAACCATTAAGCCAATAAGTTTTATACTATCACCTCCACTCGGTTATCCCTGGGTAATGCCACCGACAGCAACTATTTTCACGTACAATTCATTATTTGAACAGTAAATTTTACAAAACTAACAAAAAAAAACACTAAAAAAACTTCCTAACCATTGTTTTACTTAAAATAGCTCTAGAGGGCGCTACATCATATAAATAATATCATTATTAAATCTTGAGGAAATTCCATTTCATTTGAGTACCCACACTAATATGTTTGTAGGCATACCTGTTTTTAATTTTTTAATTCCAGAGGGGGTCATATTTTTTTTTAACTACTTTTGTTAAAACTACTAAAATGACGTTGCAGAAAAAAATGCTGAAATTAGTTGAATAGCAAAACTAAATATGTTGTGTCTACAAAAATGAAGTTATATTGATCTAAATTATAATAAATTGAAAGTAACATATGAATCTGCTAGCATCCGCAAAATAATTACTAAATATTATCCAATATATTTGTGAAATATAAAAATGTGAAATTTTCAATTTTTTTTTTTAGTTTTTTTATGCGAATAAAAATCTCCCCTTTTGAAATCAAATAGAATTTTTTAGCAAATTTTTCTGTTGATTTTTAGTAAAATTTGCCGTTATTTTCATTCAACTAGATTTAAGGTAAATATTGCAAAACTTTTTGAATATTACAGAATTTGTTTGCTGTTTTTTGTCTACAAGTATTTAGCAAAGTTATTCCTGATTTTAACAGATTAAGTTGCTTTTTCAATTAACTAAAATTCAATTTGAAAATAATTATTTTTTTTTTTATTAACAGTTCTGTTTTTGCTGTTCCTATCTAACTAATATTTAGCAAAAAAAAAACATGTGCTAATTTTAGCAGTAATGTTTGCAACGTAGTTCTTAACTAATTCTTTATACCTTTTCCCACTATTTTTACAGACTTATTTCTTTGAGTTATAGTAGCAAATTTATTTATATTACGAGTTATAGTACCAAATTTATATTTATTAGCCGAAATATTTTTCGAATTATCATAAAGCAAACCAATTCAAAATTTTTTGGGGTAGACAAAATAAAACAAATTTTTCTTCTGGTCTGTTGTATAGGCTTTCGGTCTATTAATAGTCTTCATTCTAAGAACTCAAAACTTTTGTCAATACCCTTGCTGATGAATGCATACATATATAAATGTTAAAAAAAAATATTAATTTTAATATATATCTACATTCGATTGAATTATATTGCAATTTGCCAATTTTATAAGCATCCAAAGTGTTGCAAATACAATAATTTTCATATTTTATAGATAAATTACGTACACAGAGAAAAATTTAGCTATTTGCCAACTGAGATTCGGTTACTACGACTCAAGCTTGGTTAATTCAACTGGATTTTAGTTGCAATACTCAAAATATTCAGAAATCTAATATAATATCGTTGCACTACCTGAATTTATAAATTGTTACAATTAAAACACACTTTTCAATACGTCTGGCACTTTATTTCTCTGCGTGCGTATATCGTAAGCAAACTTAATCAATGAAATATACGAATGTACTTCAATTGAATATACAAACTCCATACACTACATAACTCTATATTTAATATGGAAAATGTCTTCTGGAAATTCAATAATAATCTTGCATATGAAGTGTTCCATATTAAATGTCTAGCTAAAAAAATTTAGCAATGTCAAAGTTGCAGTATTTACTGTGCCATATAATAAAAATAAAACAAAACATAGAACTTAACTAAATTTTTCGAGAAAGTGGGCGTGATTCGTTTTGAAGAAAATATCAGTTGATAAGTTCACAAGCCAATTTGTAAACTTTTTGGAAATTTTAAAAAACTTGTTTCATGTTAATTCGTACCAGATAAAACAATAAATACTCTAATGGTGTTTTCTTTTCTGGAAAAAAGTGTTGCCTTCTTAATGTGCAACATTTTTCAAATTTTGCCCTCGCCCCATTAAAATTAAGCATTTTTACAATCAGAATAGAACACAATTTCATTACATATTACATTTCTTTAAACAAATCTGTTTTTTAGTGTTGTTAAGGATCGGGTTTGAATCCCAGCAAACTTTAAAAAAAATTTAATGGTTTTTTTTTAATAATTAATTTTAGTTTTTTAATTATTTAAAAAATTTGGATTTAGCTCCATACATTTTTTTTCAATTACATTTTTTTTTTATAATTTTGTTTGTAAGCGAATTTCAGATTAAAGAAATTATTAAATACTTACAAAAAGAAAAATTTTAAAATAAATAACAAAAACAAATTAAAAAAAAAACGTAAATTAAATTTAACAAAAAAAAAAAATATATATAAAAATGTGATACCAATATGAGTTCGAACTCGAGATCTTCTGTGTCAGAAGCCAGCACACTACCACTCTGCTACCAAGGTGAGAGTTTTCTCGCCAAAAACTTTGCAATATATACACATGAGATTGATAAACCAAAAAAACAGTGCAACATTCAACCCTGTAAATTTTTTGAGGGCAGAAAATGTTGCATTTTTTGCCTTTTATAAGGCAACATTTTCAGAAAGAAACACGGTACCCTCTCAGAGTGTTTACCTTATTTTAGAAAAGAACACAAAAAGGTAATTTGAGGGCAAAGTGCAAAAAATGTGACATTTTTGCCAGAAAAGAAAACGCCATAAGTTTGATATTAAAAGGACAACATTTTTCCGGTAACGGTGCACTTTATATGCCAAGATTCATATGAATGTACAACAAAACTTAAATTGAAATGTTACGTTAAAAATAGGGGATCCTGGTACTATTATAATTTGGGTTTTATGTACTTGTCTCTGCCTTACTATGAAATCTTAATAGGCTTCTATGGCAAATATTTATTAGGAGGGGGTTAAAAAATATGCAACAGTAGTAGTAGCAGTAGTCGAATATAAATTGTTGCCTTAGGTTAAATTTTGATAATTTATTGTCTTTGTATGATTTATTTTATACTCCCCTTCGCCTATACCTCCCACTACGGCCACCCAATTGTAACCCCCCAAACAAGCAATTTGATAAAAGCAATATTTCTTAGGGGAATATTTTTGGAATTTATAACGATGTATGCATATATTGTGGAATAAATGTACAATAATTCATATTTTATGTTTATTTGATCAAAAATATATGTTTGTTAAGTATGTAATGCCGGTTTTTTGGTATCTCAATCTAAAGCTATTGTTACAATTTTCTTGATAATAATGATTATATTAAAATTTTCTGGTAAAACAATAATAAATGTAAGGGGATTATATTGTACATACATAAAATGCATTACATTACATTTTAGTCATATCATCAAAAGACTCCATATTAACATCTAACATTTTCTTGTACTTTAACTTAAAACATTCAAATATTCAGGAAAATTTGTTAGTAAAAAAAATGTGGAAAATTCTTTATAATTCTATTAATCTTTACAAAGACGGTTCATATAAAATCGTTTCAATGAGCAAATCAACAGCTTGAAGAGTTCTAAATGCATACGAAAGTATTGTGCGAAGTAATATGAACGTAGTGTCAAGGCTATTCGAAAGGCTCAAAATCAAACAAATGGAATTCGCAGAGTTAAACTTGGCCACAAGTTGGAACAAGTTAATATTTTCGGGCGCGAAAATGTGAAATTTGGATGAACCTGACGGAAGAACCCAATAAATTTCTTGTTGCACAGTGTAATCAATTAATACTTTTCTGTTGTTCTTACACACAGAGAAATTTATAAGTGTATTTTAATGGTAACAACTTCTAAATTCAGTTAGTACAACAACATTTGCATTATATTTATAAATATGTTGGGTGTTGCAAATAAAATTTAGTTGAATTAAACGAAATTTGCTGTGAAAACTAATGTTAAGTTGTGCCAACCGCCTAAAATTAGTAATAACCGAATTCAGTTTGGCAAATAGCTAAACTTTTCTCTGTGTGTAAATATATAAAGCATGTTCAGATAAAATATTTCTTCCACAAAAAGTTTCATTGCAAGAAATATATGAGCCATTTGCATGTATATGAAGTTTCCATAAATATGATGAAACTTTACGTTTATATTTATGAAACATTTTTCATAACTCATTCATCATTTCATATAAAAAAGTAACCAATATTTTATATTACAATAATGGATCATATTTTTCAACATAATCTCCCTTTACCTCAATACACTTAGTCCAACTTTTCTCCAATTTTTGTATATCTTCCAAAAAAATAGGCTTTTTCGAGGTCCATAAAATAGGCATTTGTTTGATCAATACTATCATCGTTGGAGCTAAATCTCTTTCCACCAAGCCATTTCTTCAGGTTTGGAAATAGGAAATAGTCACTGGGGGCTGAATCCCAATTCACGGAATTTTGCCATTGAGACTGCACACGTGTGCACCCGTGCATTATCTTGATGAAAAAAAAATTTTTTCCTGGCCATATGGTGTCGTTTTTTTATAAGTTCTCGTTAGATCGGTTCAATAAGTTGGCATAATATTCGCCGTTTATTGTTTTTCCCTTTGGAGGTATTCGATGTGGATTATCCCGCGTGCATCCCAAACAACCGTGGCCATCATCTTATTGCCCGAAAAACTTACCTTGGTCTTCTTCGGAGCCGGTTCACCCGGAGAAACGCATTGTTTGGACTGCTGCTTGGTCTCCGGAGTGTTGTAATGGATCAATGTTTCATTTACAGTTACAAAACGCCGCGAAAACTCATTCGAATTGCGGTTAAACAACTCCAAACAATCCTCTGAAGTTGTCACACAATTACGTTTATGGTCAATTGAGCGCAAACGCGGCTTTCTTAAACCCAACTGGTCATTTAAAATCGAAACCACACTGCCATATGAAATGCCTATGGCATCAACAATCTCACGCACTTTTACTCTTCGATCGGCCAACACCATATCGTGGATTTTTTCGACATTTGCGGGTGTATTGACCTCAATTGGCCGTCCAGAACGTTCAGCGTCATTTGTACTTGTGCGACCACAACGGAAGTCAGTAAACCACTTTATCACCATTGAAATCGATGGTGCAGAGTCCCCATAGTATTTTTTAAGCTTTTCCTTGGTTTGGTTGACGGTTTTTTTTCGCAAAAAATAATGTTTAATGAGAAGTCGAAATTCACTTTTTTCCATTTTTAAAAAATCCACTAGGTTGTATATTTTGAACAGCTGTTAAACGCAAAGTAAATGACGGAACTTGCTCAAAACTTGACAGTAGTCTACTAACAGGTGGTGCTTGATGGGAGTAGTGTTGTATTTCATATAACTACGATGGAAGTTCGAAAAGTCACGGCCTTATGGAGCCGGCCTCGTATCTTAAGAACCGAAAGAGATAAGGCAAAACGGACAGATTTTTTAGTCTAGAGAGTACTAACACACTTCGGTGTATATATTGAGCCAGATCCGTGCGGAATTAACGATCTTCATAAATATGAATAAGCTTGTTCTTTGAGTGTATAAAATGAATTTCTAAAAAGTTTTGAAAAAAATATTTAGATGTGCTAACTTATCTCACATTAACTATATATTTTAAATCCCGGGATTTCCAGGGAATGTTCAAAAAAAATTCCTGATTCATGGTAGTTAGAAAATGTTGGAAATTTAAAAACCGTAATTGTTTGGTGTGTTGTATTAGAGGGAAAATAGTTTGTAGCTATTCAACATTGATTGTCACAATCAAACAAATCGTTAAGACAGTTAAATGTGTGTCAAAATTAGAAATGCTAGAGAGACCAATTTGTTCCATATTGTTCACACACAGAAAAAATTTAGCCATTTACCAACTGAAATGCGGTTACTATGACTCGAGCTCGGTTACTACGACAGAAATATTCTTGGAGCAACTAAATATTGGGTTTCACAACAAAGTTAGGATAATACAGCTGCATTTTAGTTGCAGCAACCAAAATATTAATAGAATTTAAAACTTTTAAATGCGGTTGTTATTTTTTTTCTTTGTGTGCAGCACTAATATTTTTTGTGAGTGTTCTATACTATATGCTTACAGTCATAATTTTATTGAAAACAATATTGAAATTTGACAATTTATTTGTACGTGTTTAAATAGACATATCGTTTTTCGAAATTGTTGTTGTAGCTTTTGTTGTTTATTTTAGCTTTTGTTGTCGACTCTAAGTTTGTCAAGAATCATCATCGTATGATGATGTTGTTGTTTTGTTGGCAACAATTGTTATATTGCTGGTATTTATGGAATGTTGTTGGATATATTTGGCAATGTAGGATGAAGTAAAGTATAATATTACCATAATTGTCATAATTTACCGAATATTTTATTGTTTGACAGATTAAATTGAAAATTGTGTTGCATATAAAATCTAAAATACAAATTAAAATATTGATTGGCTTAAAATAATTGCATAAACATATGTATTTATGTTAAGTTAAAGTAAGTCGATCAATTTAAACTTAAATTTTAGACAGATTGTATGTAAAATATTCAATTAGTTAAATATAAACA
Organism: Delia radicum; assembly: GCA_021234595.1. Taxonomy (NCBI): domain Eukaryota; kingdom Metazoa; phylum Arthropoda; class Insecta; order Diptera; family Anthomyiidae; genus Delia; species Delia radicum. Next base: position 185,546,847 of record CM037852.1, on the reverse strand, counting down.
TTTACTTTGAATTGACAGATAAAAACAATCAATTCTGCAACTAGCGAAGCCAGAAATTATATAAAAATATTTATATTCTTTAAAATACTATTGACTAGGTAGTGAAATTGTATTTCTGAGTTCGACTACAGACTCGGGCGATAATTTTAATTCAGCATAAATGGGCTCACTCTTATCTTCTATTTTCATATTTGTTAATATGACAATTCTGTTGAAAAAAAAACTAGCTTCAATCGATTTTAACATAATGCGACTTAAATAATTGTTTGAAGTTCAAATAAAATGTTTAAAGTTCAGTTTCTTTGAATAACTTCTTGGATATTTAGGCATGTATCTAAAAATAAATGTAATGTTGTTATCTTTAAAATATTAGCACCAATTGCTAGAGCGCACTGTGGGGTGAGAGCCTTCAAAAGTGGCGATTAATTCAAAAGATGAACTTTAACTTTCAGAACGGTATTTGGTACCATATGAAAGTAGATAAAATGCTACATCACTAACTGCAAAAATTAAAGTTCTGAGTTGTTTACTTTATTTGCAGTGAGTGCTTAAAGTTCAATAATTTTTGCTGTTTTTGCTCGCATTGATAAAAAAAGAAAATTTTGATATTTCAAGTGATTATATTTTTTATTAAGACTTCTATAAGTAAAAGTTTTATAATGGAACCGTCAACTTCAGGTATATGAGCATATAAAAAATTACTTTTTGTTTAGATAAATGTTTTAGAAATATTAAAAAAAAAAAAAACAAAATTGCTCTAGAAATGTGGTATTTTTGGTATTTACATTGAGTTTCAACAACTTTGCGGGTGATTCGGGGAAAAAATGTTTTTATGCTCTATGAGATTTTAGCTAATAAATCCCAGAATGCCTTGTTGCGCATTGGTGCGATTTTTGAGTTATGAAGGTTTTTGTGAGAGAACTCCAGTTGCTAAAAGTGAATGTGAAAAAAAACAAACAAAAAGTTGTATTTATTATCTTTTGTTGTTATTGTTGTTGTTATTGTAGCTAATGAGTGTAATGAGAGTAATGTTTATTAGAGATGGGTGCGTGAGTAGCTTTTTATCACGCACACTCACAAAAAAAAAAGTTTTGGTTTATTCACAACGAATAGAATTTTTTCCATATATTTATGGTATAATGACATAACAAGTTTGAATTTAAAATTATCTTCTAAATAGTTAATATTTATTTACTTAATGTTGCGTTTAAAAATATGAGTTACATATGAAAATTCTTTTCTACACACGTACACGTCACTCTTCCATCTCTATTTGTATTAATTGTTAAATTGTACACTATATGATAATTGTTGGCAATGTGCGTGAGAACATTCGAGTGCTGTTTTTTTATCTTGGTTTAAGCTGATGATATTAATATATTAATGTATTGATATTCAATTTGCTAGAATTACTAAGAAGGGTATTTAAGATTCGGTACTGCCACATTAATTTTTTTTGTGTTGACTGTGAATATTTTGTTTAATGTGATGTGATGTTATTTATTTAAAGTGTTGTGCATTTGTAGATTATTCGGTACAAGGGAAACAAAAACTCTTTTGCAAATTTTAAAACGGTTACAAATTTAACTAATTTTAGGAACAAGTCCAAAAACAATTTTCATTTCTCGTCATGAGTTACATAATTTTATGAAGAACTCAGATATTAAATTACTTCAAGATAAATTCAAACTTCTGAGATGGGAAAGTAATCAAACGCGTCGACCCATCAGATATGGTAGATTTTATGAACAGATTTAATAGCTTTTGCAGAGAATATAAGCTGCGCTGGGTAAACAGTCAGAGAAAGAATGATATTTTTTTAAAAAATAACAAGAATTGGCTTGATGCTTCAATCTCTTTTATTCCACCACCAGCACCAATTAAAAAAAGAGGTAGGCATGATATCTCATTTGATGAATGTAAAGAAAAAACTAAGGTAAAGAAATGTAAAGATCTAAGAGATAATACTCCACTGCCTGTTTTGGCTTACGCCACTCAAATGAGCTTGAGAGCCGCTGGAAAAACAGATGCGTCGAAAATCGTTAAAGAAATAATATCATCTCCTACAAAAGCGAAAAAATACAGAAAAAGTTTAGAACAGGTATCCCCACAGAAATTAAGTGCGGAGGAAGCTCTTTCCGTGTTTGTAGAAGCAAAGCTGACTCGATACCAATATGATGTAATTAGAAAAGCCGCGCCTGAGATATTTCCATCATATAAAATAATTCAAGAAGCAAAAAAAAAATGTTATCCAGAGCGAGACGAAATTAAATTTCTGAAACGTCAGCCCAAGTAAATCTACAAGCACTCTTAGGACCATACCACAAAGCGTATTTTTTCGATACAAAATACTGATTTAAATTTGTTAGGTAATGAAGAACTGTCTAAAATGACTTTATACTCTAAATGGGGCTTTGACGGTAGTTCCGGACATAGTTCATATAAACAAGCCTTTCATGACATTAACGCTTCAGACTCTTCAGTATTTATAACATCGATTGTGCCATTAAAACTAGTTTGTGAAAAAAAAACTATTTGGCAAAATCCTCGACCGTCTTCCACTAGGTTTTGCAGGCCCCTGAAAATTGAATTTTTGAAAGAAACGACCGATAATATTAAACGCGAAAAAGAAAGAGTGGAGACAGAGAAAAAGGCTCTTATCGATTCCGTAGTCTTAGTTGGAGAGAGATTAGCTAAAGTTAATCACAATCTTATTCTAGTGATGATTGACGGTAAAGTTTGTAATGCTATTACAGACACAAAGTCCACACAAAAGTGCTATATATGTGGCGCCACAAGTAAAGAGTTTAACAATATTGAAAAAATTATTACAAAAGATGTTAATATAGATAACATGGAGTTTGGTTTATCTGTTCTTCATGGCTGGATACGATTTTTTGAGTGTCTTATTCACTTATCATATAAACTCCCGATAAAAAAATGGCAAACTAGATGTGATGATGAAAAAAAAATTATTGCTAATACCAAAAAACGCATTCAAAAGGAATTTAGAGAGAAAACTGGATTGATTGTTGACCAACCAAAACCAGGTTTTGGAAACTCAAACGATGGGAATACTGCAAGGCGTTTTTTTAAGAATGCTGAAGTATCTGCCAAAATTACAAAAATTGATTTGCAGTTGATAAAAAATATGCATACAATATTAATAGTTGTTTCCAGTGGCAACGAGGTCAATATAGAAAAATTTTCAATTTCGCTAATGATACTGCCAGGTTATTTGTTAAAAATTATCCATGGTATTATATGCCTCCTACTCTACATAAATACTTTATTCACGGGCCAGAAATTATATCGCTTTCACCATTGCCTATTGGCCAACTAACTGAAGAATCTCAAGAAGCTAGAAATAAGGACTTTAAAAGTTATAGGGAGCACTTTTCGCGTAAAAGCAGTAGGAAAAATACCATAGAAGACGTGTTCAATAGGTTTCTTTTGAGTTCTGATCCATTCATTTCAAGCATGAGAAATAGCTGTAAAAAGAAAACGGAGCAAATGCCAAAGTCTGCATTGGAGTTACTTGTTCTTCCCCACAGTGAAAACGATAATGATGGCGATGATGACGGTGATGATGAAGACTATTTTAATGATGATTTTGAAGATAATGATGATTATGAAGATAATGATGATTATGAAGTTGATGATGATCATGGAAGTAAATAATACTTATGAAGTTAATGAAATTAAGTAAATACAAAAGCCTTATAAGTCTATTTTTTAATGTTTATTTTCTTAAATGTTTGTTTTCTATTGTTGAATATTTATAAATAAAAATTAATAGTATTTTCTAATGTGTCTTTTTGAGTTAAATCTACAAAATTATGGATTTTTGAGAAAATATATGAATTTAAAGTTTAAAATTTGCTAATATAAATTCATATTAAATATTTAGTCCTTTTATTTAAACAAAAAAAAATTTTTTTTTCTAAAAGCACATAATGTGTGCTATAATTTACAATTTAATTCACTAATTTATCGTTTTTCATTCCAAAGTTACAGCAAAAATAGTCAAATAAGACGAATTTTTTCAAAATACAAAAAACCCCATAAAACGTTAAAAAAATTTTTTTTTTCAACAATTTTTTTTTTTTAATGATGAGTTTTTATGTGTTTATTAGTATCAATCAATAAAAAATAACAACATTTTAAAATTACGACTTCTATGAATTAATCGCCACATTTGATACCATTCACCCCACTGTGGAGCGGCGACAATACAAACTTTAAAATTAAATATTTCTTTATTTTGACTTAACCGTTTAACCCTCATACCATCTTGGGGTAGTTTTTACCCATAGGCCATGAATTTTTAATATTTTAATATTTTAGAGAAACAAACAAAACTTTGCGATTAGAAAATTTTTTAATTCCAGGAAAGCATAGTTTCACTAAAACGTGAAAAAGCTATTAAAAACTTACGTTTTTCTTCCTTGATATTGACCCCAATCTTTGCGTGGCTCTATTTCATTATTCAACTATAAAAAAATGTTAAAAAAACGAATAACAATTTATCATTGGGCAATTCCAGGTCAAACAGCACAGCATTCGGATTTGTCATCTCCGATTTTAATGAAATTCGCCACAAATATTGTAAATGGGTAGTGTTTATCAAATCATTAACCTTTCGACACAAACCCTTTCGGTTTTCGAAATATAACGTCCTGAAAATTGGCAAAAAAAGTCAAAATTTTCAAAAAGTGAACGACAAAAATGTTTGCTACGACTGCGTTTCCCTCCATAACTCCGGAATTAAATGAGTCTCCACCTCAAAATTGCAACAAATGTAGAGAGGCCTTACTTTTTAACATATATTTTTTTCAGAATTATGAAAAAATTGGATTTTGAGATGTGGGCCTTTGAACATTAAACTTAAAAAAATGAACTTTGACCTTTTAATACAAAAAATATATATGACGCCATTTTGAAGATAAAGTTCTCACCTATAAAACGATATCAATAGGAAAATTGTAAGTTGTATAGTTTTAAAGTTATGAGCGACTTTGTATAGGCACTTTATTCAAATTTTGACTTTTTGCCAATTTTGGGGTCGAAAGGTTAAATGGAGCCTTTTTATTTTTCATACAACATCTTAAAAAATTTACCAATCATGGTTGTATTTTATAGAGATAAATATGAATATTTTGCTTTATCGACATGCATCTTAACAATATTCAAGAAATACAATCAAAGTTCAGTTCAAGAATAAATAAAAAAAAATAAAATAAAACTACTTAATTATATTTAAAATTTTTTTTTATTTTTTTAACTAAAAAACATGACTAAAGTAATATCAAATTTATTACAAATATAAGGTATTTTACAAAAAAAAAATCATGTCATTGCTTAGAACTTTCTTACATTATTTTTAATCTTACATTATTTTAACTAAAGAAAAATTCAACGATTTTGGTAAGATGGTGAAGAAGCGGTAGTGAACTCAAATAGAGAATATTTGAATTTTTATTTTATTATTATAATTATTAATATTATTATTGTTAAAAACTAAAATTGTGAAAGCGAATTTAAAATCATATTAAAAGAGAATACAATTATCATTAACAACACAACTTTAAAATTTTTTATAGATTTATTAAAGAAATGATTTTGAAGATTTTTTAAAGAATAAAACAAATTTCTTTTAACAATCGGCCAAGAGGAAACGATCTGGAATCTAGTCAGTTAGTACCGAAATTTTATTTTTTTTAAATTCGTTTAGGGTACGTATCTCAGCGTTTTCGTGTGCCAATTTCACGTTCTAACAGTATTACTTAAAAAAAACAGTTTGTTTCTTAAGTCTTTTAATATTTTAATTTTTAAATTTTTATTTAGTTTTTTTTTAGTGGTCCAATTTTGCTGGAAATCCTATCTTTCTGGATTTTTAAAATTTGATTTATAAGTGTCCATTTATTTATTTTTTAGTTTTTAGACTATGGTAGCCCTAGCAAGTGAAGCATTTCCTGGGCAGATTTTGTTCAAATAGCAATAACCCAGCTATTTAATCGACTATTTTATAAGATTGTAAAGCAATTTCGGAAAATATTATTAGTTTTTATTAATAAATAGAAAATATTCGATTTTAGATCAAAATTTTTTTAGAATTTAGAATTTTAAAAAAGTTTGTTTCTTAAGTCTTTGGTTATTTATAGTTTTTTTTATTGAAATTCATAAAACTTCCCGTTTTTTAGTATCTACTGGCATTATTTAGTTGGAAACCCTAACTTTCAGGGGTTTGCGAAGCTCTTTCAGAATTGTTTACCTAAATTTGATTTCAACTTTATTTCCTTTTTTCCATTTTAAACTATTGTACACTCATAAAAAAGTAAGTACAAAAGTCTGCGCACGGGTACCAATTCAGTTGAAGAAATTTGTTCTGTTTGCTTACGTTTAAATCAGTTATTTAGCTTAAGTTATTAGTTATTTTATTTTACCACATGAAAAATTTTATTTAATTTTTTATTTAGTAATTTGTAATTTTCAAATTTCCAAATTTACCAGTTAATTTAAACCACAATTGTTTTCAACAAAAAAAAATGTGTATCCACTAACAGTCTCAATTGCAAATTGCTTTATTTTCTCATAATTTTGCTATATAATTACTAAATAAGCTATATTTCGGAAGCTAAGCAAATTGGATCAAAATTAACCAAAAATCTTCACTCCGTACATAGGAGCAAAAGTGTAACAGGGTCCATTTTAATCAGATATATTGCTTTAAATTGTTTGACTACGAAAACAAACTAAATATTTTGTTACCCTATTTCGTTTATTTATCTGTCCATGTATGTCGTCAAAAATCAAATAAATCAAAATTCAGTCGCAATTCTTGAAACCCGTTCTTTCGATTTCAAGATGTTTCAATGCTGCTTCTTAAATCGATTGTCATAAATTATTCATCATTATAATGAAATTTTCATAAAAATTAATTTCAAATATTTCATAAATCTTTCTCATTTTATAAAAAAAATTCATAAACCGTGTGAACATATTTTTTTTTTTTCTATCAACTGAAATCAGACTTTCCATTTCAAATTTAGAAATCATCAATAGACATTAGGAGTTTTCATTTCAAATTAAGAAAATGTAATTTTAATTTTGATTTTCTATTTAAAATTGAGAAACTATCATAATATCAATTGAAAGTCAGAATTTCTAATCAGCTTATGTGTTCTAAATTGTGTATGTAATTTTGTGAATATAAATTTTATTTTCTTAACATCAATCAATGGTTTTAAATTAAGGATGAAAGGCTTTTGGTATTTTCTGAATTTAAATTTGAAATTCTGAGTTTAATTTATATATTCTAAATACACAGCAAAAAGAAAAAATTCCAAAATTTAAAAACATCACCAAAATTGAAGAAAAAATAAAAAGATTAAATTAAAATATTCGCTTTGACGTTTTTAAATTGTTTTTAATTATTTTTTCAATTTTAGCCAGAGACCGAAAATAATAATAATATCAGTCAACGGAGACGTATACTATTATATACCAAACGATTCGTATTGAAGTGCTCTTTTAGAATCTATTGTGATCTTAAGGAAACGAGCTCAACTCCACAGTTAAGAGTAATTTTTTAACGAAAAAATTAAAGATCGGATGAAACTCTTAAGAAGAGAGTTTCATTTCGCCTTCATTAAATAAAACTCTTTTGAGGAGTTTTATTTTTTCCGTCTGAAATAAAACTCTATTGAGGAGTTTTATTTTTCCCGTCAGAAAATAAAGCTCATTTGAGGAGTTTTGTTTTAATCTCATTTAAGGAGTTTTATTTTTCCGTCTAAAATAAAACTCATGTTGTTTATTTTCTTCTTCTTTTATTGACTTTATTTGCTATAATGTGTGTAGTAATTTTTTTATTTAATTTAACAAACATAACTTTTTCCAAATTTTCTGCCAAAAGATTTGAATGCAGGTCGCTCAATACTAATTTAAGGGCAGAGAATGCTCTTTCAACGCTTACCTGGGTTGCAGATACACACTGTATAGTTTTTTCCAATGTATACAAGTACGGATAGTGTATTCTTTTAGCCTCCCAGAACTCAGAAAGAGGTTTATCAATCGATAAGGGCCTTGAGAAAAATTGTCGATTTCATAGAAAGCTCATTTTCATCCACATTATCACTTCCTTCGGTTTCTTGTTCCATATCTACATAAATATAAAATAATAAAATAACAACCATTTAATAATAGAAATCAAACAATAACAAATTAAAAACCCACATGTTTTCATTTTAATGACGATTTTTTCAATTGCAATGCAAGTGATTAGATTACACTGCCTTACAAATTGTAATGATCTGGCAAACGGCAAGCTTTGAGTGTTAATTTACATAAAATGAGTTTTATTCTCTAAAGGAAAAAATAAAAATCCCCAAATGAGTTTTAAAATAAAACTCCTCAATAGAGTTTATTTTAGACGGAAAAAATAAAACTCCTCAAAAGAGTTTTATTTAATGAAGGCGAAATAAAACTCTCTTCTTAAGAGGTTCATGCGATCTTTTATTTTTACGTTGAAAAATAACTGTTTTGGGTGTTTTTTTTTTTCTTTTTAAGGAACTTTTTTGATATCAAGTATAACCGTTACAGTCCCTGATTTTAGCTATTTTTTTGATTTTTGCGATTTTTTTGTAATAATAACAAGTTTTTTAATTTGGGGGATATAATTTAAATGTTGGCGATTTCGTTTCTAATTAAAAAAAAAAACATTTTTTCCTAATATTAGCGATTTCTTTCAACTATTTTTTTTTAATGTTAACGATTTTTTCCGTTTTAGCGTTTTTTTTTTTTTTTTATTTTGGCGATTTTTTTCAAATGTTGGTAATTTGAACAAAATTCGTAAATTCGGCCATTTGGCAATTGTTACCAATTTTAGCGATTTGTTTTTAATTTCAACAATTTTTCGATTTTGTTTGAAATTAAATACAATATTCAATTGAATTTTATAATAATATTTAAGACTTTGTGTATTTGAAAAATTCATGTCCGATCGGTCAGATTTTTAAAAATTTTATATAATCGATGAACTAATTTTTAGCGGAGAAATAAATTTTCATATTTTTTCACCAACATAACAGTCAATAATATAAAAGATTAATCTTTTTTTTTTAAATGTCAAAAATTGTTTTTTTTTAAATAATTATTTGGCAACTCTGAACAACAAATTTTTTATTCGCGATTACTCACGATTGTAATCAAAATGTTGAAATTTAGAACTAAGATTAGCCCAGCTTCAAAGAAAAAAATAATGACTATTTGAATTGTTTGGTATACGTATTTTGTTGGTAAAAAAAAAAGTTTAAAATTACTTGTTTAAAATAAATCGATTTTTAATTTGAAATATTTATACAAAATGATGTGAGCAAGATTATTCGAGTTCAAGATCATTTGTTTTTTGTTAAACAAAAAACAAATGATCTTATGACTAGAGATTCTAGTCTATACACAAACAATGTTTATTACTTAAAATGTTTTATTTTTGATTTGAATTAGTTCAATTCTTCCAATTTTGTTTTTTACTTCTCATCGAGTAAATATAACAATACGGGTAAAGCGTTGATCTTTTTCCTTCAAAATTTGGGTAGAATAATTCTAGCCCTTCTACATTGGTTCTCTGATGATTTTCGGTGACGCGAAATGAAACATGTAAGGACCTGTCAGTAGATAAAGTCTGCTATAAGAAAGCGGGCAAAAACTTTTTGAGTAATAAATAAATATTGCACGGTTTTTTGTTTAACAAAAAACAAATGATCTTGAACTCGAATAATCTTGCTCACATCATAATGTATGATAAAAGATCGAAAAATAAACTTTTGTTTTTAATTTTTAAAATTTAAAAGTAAAACATTTACTTATACAAAAATTAAAAACAAAAAACTTTCACCAACAGAAAGCCCATATAAAATCTTTAGGAAAAGTGGAATTGTAAACTAGAAAATTTCTGCAAAAATCTCAGAAAAGCGAATAGTTAAGTGGTATTATAACCAAAATATTGGAAATATTGAATGGTTGACCCAGCCCACCATGTTTAAATTTTTTTTTGCTGACTGGAGGGTTGGATTAATTTTGCATCATAAGTGTCGTGTATTTGTTTTTTTATTAATTATATAAATTCAATGGAAAAATTAGTTTTGGATACAAGAAAAATAATATTGGACAATTACATTCCTAGAAGTTGAAATATCATCTACTATTGGCAGCCGTATTCAGAATTTATGAGAAAAACATATTTCCAAACTTTTTTTTTTTTATTAATTAATAATCATATACATAATTACAAATTATATACTATTACCCTAACCGAGCACTAGCTACTATGGTTTTCGGCGCGTTGTAGCGAAAACAGACCAGTGCCTCTGGTGGGAATCGAACCCACGACCCCCGCACGGATAAGCCCGCACGTTACCAACTACCCTACCGGGGAGCACTTTTTTCCAAACTTAATTTTATAAATTTTTAAGACTAAAATACAGATTTTTATAGAATTATCCATAAACTGAATGATTCTGCATTAATTAACGAATATTATCTCGTAAAAAAGCTTAGCATCACGATTAAATTGACTGATTTAGACTTAAGGGTCGGTCTTTACTATCTATACATTTACAAAAATGATTTTACATTTGAAATTTTCGAAAAAAAAAATATTTATCCCAGTGTGTCGAAGTTTTAATTCACCGATTTTGTGAAATTTTCACCCCAATGTTTCTGAGATAACATTTCAACTGTATTTTAGCAAATTGTTGACATCCGATTAATTATTTGTTGTCTTAAAAAAAATTAAGGTCTAAATAATATTGGGGTGAACGACAAAGTAGGTAGTCCTAAATTAATGCTAGTAACCGATTATTGGCGTTATAATATAAATTTATCTGAAGAATTTATCAGTATCACCTCACAGGAGAGATTGTTTCTGATTATCACTTATTCCGTTTTCTTCTATTTTTCAATTATAACTGCAATCACAATTTTAAACTGTCAACAATGACCATTCGCCAACATTAATATTCTTCTTTACAAAATTAAAAAATATTACACAATTTTTAATACTTCTACACCAGTCATATAGAATTAAAGTACCGTCAAATCACTCAATAACGGACACCTACCTTTAACAAGCAATTTTGGAGCTATGTTAATCAAAATATAAAGAATAAAATTAACTACCTTATGTCGGATTCTCAAAATTTTGCAAAATTTTATTTAAAAACTAAGCACAAGATTGTTTGTGACGATGTCATAAGTTTGGTATAGGCGTAAGTAAGCCTTTGTCGAGTTATGCTTCCAGATATTTTAAGGCTATACTAATTGTAGATTTCGAAAATTGTACGCTTCACACATCTGCAATGTTCGAAAGACTTTTCATGAAATTACATGATGTGGTAATAATTTACTCTTTTAGGTAGCTTTGAGTTGGTGTTCTCGGATTTCTTCTAACCGAATCGACTTCGATTTATATAAGTTGATAAATTTTAGCTTTTTTACCTTAATTAAGTATTAGCTGCATTTGAAAATAAATAAGAAAATTAATTAAACAAAATGAGATTTTTATTTGATTTCGCAACTTCGATTTGAACTCCTTATAATGATTTAAATCAAAGTTCTGCTGTAGTTATGAAACACGAAAAAATGAATTTGTTGGTCATGTTTCGCTAAATTTAAAAGTTGATTTCGAAATTGGAAATTTGAAAAAACAAAAAAAAAAACCGGCGATCTTCCGTTTGTCATGCAATTACTTTACCTTTAGCCTAAACCCAATATAAATATGTTTTTTTTTTCAAATTTCAAATTTCAACTTTGAATGTTTTTTAGTTTTAAATGTAAATATTTGTCTAAAAATATATTTGTCTGGACAACAGAAATTCGGTTGCTAATCTCAATATTTCATTAGAGTTGCCAAAACTATAAGAAAATTTTTTATATTATTTTAAAATTATTTTATTTATAAAAAATTCTAATGCCGCGAAGTTTACTTTAGCTGGCAACCTTCTACTTGTCAGGCAATTACTTTAACTCTAGCCTAAAGCTAATTTGAATTTGTATTTTTAAATTTCAATCTTGAATATTGTTTGTTTCAAATTTAAATATGTATGCCTAAAAATAGATTTGTATGTACAACAGAAATTCGGTTGCTAATCTTAATATTTTGTTAGAGTTACCAAAACTAAAATTGGTAACGATAAAAAGACTGTTTTTGCGGGCGAAACTAATATTCGATTTTAACTGCAAATATATTATTCAAGTGACAAAATCTCCGATAAGTGGCTGGTTGTTGGTATTAAAGGTATTGCAGAAGACAATATTTTTTCAATATTCATTAGTAAACCTAATATTTTGAATGATGTGACTGTGTTTAGGTTAATTTTATATATTTTCTCTTCACAATATATTGTAATTATTCTGATGATGAATTTTAAGTACTTACATTTCAAATGATTGAAAATGGGGAGGATGTTTTTTAGGGTTTTTTTAGGGTTTTTTTTTGGGTTTTTTTTATTTTTTTTTGTTATTTTTGTAAAGTTTACTGTTCCAATAATGAATTTTACATGAAGATATGACTTTTTCGTTGCTATCGTTGGTTTTCTCTTATGTGACTCTTATGTGAAAGGCAGTTTAGTGGCTTCGCTAAGTAAAGTTTTTCTGCGTGACAGGCATTTGGGCTGTCTTAGGTTTCTAATATGTGATAGACAGTTTAGCGACTTCGCTGAGTAAAGTTTTTCCATTTTGCGATTTTATAAAAAAACATAATATTTTGCTGTAATTTCGATATATTTGTAAGTGTTTTCGAAAGTAGCGCTGCAGGCAAAATTTGAAACCGGGAGTAGAGGGCTCTACGTATCATAGATCCTAAAAATAATATCATTTTTGATATCCTGAGGAAATTTCCTTTCATTAGAGTACCACTACTTGTATGTTGTTACCAGACTTGGACGAAGTCAATTAACTTTCAAAACCATACACTTGTGAAATTTTTCTATATCATTAATAATTTAGACCTACGCTCACACTTGTGGGCTTAAACGCTGCCTTGAAAAATGTTCAATTTTGTCAATACCAGACATGGGACATAATACCAATGTTTGTGTATTTAATTACAGGCCAATTACTTATTTATGTCTAATTACATGTAATTGGGTTTAATTGAGTAGTGAAATACCCAGATGATGTTACTAATCCCCATATTTGGTATTAGAAATTTAACAAATTTACCAAGGAAGCGTTTAAGCTCACACGTGTGAGCTTGGGTCTGATATTATAAATGATATACAAAATTTTCACCAGTGAATAATTGTGAAATGTAATTAACGTCGCCCAAGTCCGGTTAATAAAGAAAAAAAATTCTTTTTTAATTCTGGAGGAGACCACCTACTTTTTTTTTTTTTTTGAAACGCTTCATAAAATGCAGTTTAACCAAATTTTAAAATCTATTATAATATATAAAAAAAAATTAATGTTTTCAAAATACCTTTAACCGTCTAGCATTGATATTCTGTCAAATCCTTAACTTTGGTTGCTAGTATTTTCACTAGAGGGCGCTTTATGGCAAACAAAATTATAGCAAATTTCATAATAAAGCATTGTTTGGGTTAAAAAAAGCCCAGCGGATCAATGACGTGTCTTTAATGAGTTAATGTTTTCTGTGTTATTTTTCAAAGTTCTTTCATTTCCTCCTAATAGCGGACATTTCATTATAATGTACAAATTGTCTACGGCTTTTGATTTCCTTTATGGGAAGATTTCACTGTATATAAAAACTATATTGCTATATATATCTCGACTGATTGGATAGATATTATTTTTACAACAGTACGTATAGTAGAAAAATGTTTAGTTAGGTAGGTCATTTGGCATGTAAAAACGCTTCAAGCTTATGAGTCAATTTATTTTTTCTATGTTTATCCTCTCAAATACAGGAAATTGTTAAACAACAGCAAAAAAAACATTTAGAACATACTACAAAAGAAGAAAAAAACAGCAACAACAACAGAAGTAGCAGCAGCAACAACATCTTCAACATCAGTAACAGCAATAGCAACAAAAGTGGTAATAAAATGTATGCAATTTCTTTTGTTGATTACTGTGTACAACTCAAAATAACATACGAGAATTGTTAGATGTACTAAAAATAACACACATGCATCAAATAAACAGAATTTTAAAAGAATCAATTCATTATATACGATGGATATAAAAATATCTGTAATTTAACAGATAAAGTTTTTGAATTAAAATAAAATTAAGCAAGTTTTGTTTTATTTGGCAACTGTGTTATTAGAATTTTGGTTATCTCAGTAAAAATTCGAAACTTCACACCCGACAAGTTCGATCTGATTAATGTAATATGTACCCATAATTACTTATATAAAATTTCATCTGAAAAATGGCACGATTAAATTGTATCAAATTACATCTAATTGTATAATTTAATATTTATTTAGATGCAACTAATACAAATTCGCATCCAATTTTATTAAATTATACGTTACTAGATCTGATTTAGTATAATAAGATGTATGGTAGGTAAAATTTATTATAGTTTTCAAGCAACAAACCAGTTTGTTATATTATTTTATCACTTGGGTTGAAATCAAGAAAACTTTAAATAAATTAAAGTTTTCTATTTGAAATGCTGAAAATTAGCACAATTATTCAAGTTCGAGGCCATACTCTATATTTTTTTATTAGGATATTGTCCTAACAAATGATCTATAGAGTTTTTGTTTTCAAATTTATTATTTGACCCTTTCAGGAATATGTTTATAAACTAAACAAAATATAAAAAGGAGAGAAAAACAAAAAACGTGTATTGAATATCCACCAGAGGTGGATTTTGCACTTAACAAACAAGTTTTCAATTTATTTTTTGATCAATGGTTATAATCTTTAACTTCAAGCTAATATATTAATTAGTTCTCATGTAGTGAGTAAACTAGTTTATATGAATGTTTGATGTTTGGCATGGGATTGTTACCGCTTTCAAAACGTGTTATGATGATGGGAACCTAGAAAATTCCCGAAATAGATCTATCAACACATTCCTGAAAGGGTCAAATAATAAATTTGAAAACAAAAACTCTATAGATTATTTTTTAGGACAATATCCTAATAAAGAAATATAGAGTATGGCCTCGAACTTGAATAATTTTCATTGCACAATTAAAGGTCGAAAAAAACATAAATTTTATTTTTAATAAAAATTATATCAAACTTGTAATTAGCAAAATTTTCAAATTTTCATTTGTGATCAAAGAATTTATAGATTAATTAAAGATTTCTTTAGAATTTTAAAGCGATAGTTCGAATATTCAAATTAAAATTAAGATTTTCGCATTATTTACCATTTTACTTAAAATGTTCTCAATTAAAAATGGTTAATAAAAATTTAATTTATACACACATAAAACAGACTCGGTAGTAGCAACCGTATTTGTTGTCAAACGAATGCTTCGATTGCTGCTACCGAATTATTCCGAATACTTTTTTAACAAACTGGGAAATATAATTTGTTGTAGGTTGGTCCCGATACGAATTTCATTATTGCCTAAGGAAATCGCAAGGTGACAATGTTCTTAGAATTTATTGAGATATTTGTTAGGTTAAATCAGAAACTTAATGGGAATTTCTTGTTTTCATCTAGAAGCATGACTAAAAATTTTAAATATCAGAAAAAAAAACAAAATTAAAAAAACTACCGAGCTTTAAATTTTTACAAAATTCTACACTTTAAATTCGATGTAATCATGAAATCATGCTAATTAATATATACCATATGTAGTAATGTATGAAAAATCTATGGTAATATTAATCAATATATATTTATATATTAATATGTATGGGACCATATCAAAAATGATCGAGAAACCAAATCCAAGATAAAATTATTTATGATCATATGCGCTATCACATATATTCATATTAAGCTATATAAAGCTTTAAGTGTTTTAATAATATTATATTAAACAAGATAAAATTTTTTATAGAAATAGAACATTTTTGGTCTTCATAGTTTAGTAACGGCATGATGCTTTATTACTAAGAAGAAAAGCATGAAGTAAAATTTATGGTTAATAGGTTTTTTGTTAAAGCTCTGCCTATTCTGGAGGCTCTACCTATTCAAAAACTTCGGGTTCTGATGAGATCTTTAGCTAGTTCGAAATACAGTGCACTCGCGATAATGTGAACTAATTAAAACCGGGAGTATTCACGTTTGTGAGCTGTTCACCTTTCCGAATGCCCAAAAATTTAAGGCAAAATGTATCAATAATGCCATAAGTTAAGACTAATTATACGTATTAAAATAATAATTGACATTTTATTAGAATAAAAGAAGTAAATGATTTATTAAGAAAATTATTTACATACATTTGTATGAAGATTTATGTAAAAATACTACATATGTAAATACGAAAAAACAACCTTTCAGCAATAAGTAAAAATAGCAACTAAAATAGTTTCTATGTATCTTCTGTCCTTAATGCAGGGAAACAGTTAAAATAGGGAATCCCAAAAATTTAATTCTTTATTTCTTTATTTACGCATTTCCAACTAACACATTGACTTTTTTTTTCTGTTCACATTATAGGGCTTTCGTACTTTGTTCACCTTTTAGAGTAGTCAATGTAAAATAAAATGTGTTCACATTAAGCGGTGTTCACGTAATGTTCACATTATCGCGAGTGCACTGTACTAGTATCAACCCAGCTAAAATTTTTGATTTGCTTTATTTTTGTAAATATACGGGGCTTGAAAGCTCTATAAATTAAAAATAACATCAAAATAATCTCTAATAAAACTGAAAAAATAACATATGATTGTATATGAACGTTTTAATCGAAAAACTGCGGACAAACAGTTCTATAACAGCGGTGAAATATCGAATAAAAATTATAGCAGTCTTACTGTACTAAAGTGGAACTGATTCAGAGTGTATTACCTTATCCCATTTTTCTTGATTTAAATTTCAGTATATCAAAGTATTAAGTGTTTTAAGACTCTGACAATATTTTAACAAACATATGTAGTACAATATAGTAAATCAGCGGTTCCCACTAACTTTTGCTTCACGGAACCCTTGACACATTTATACAGGTACAAAATGCAGAAGTACAGAAAAACAACAAAAAGTATATATTTTTTTAATAAAAAAAACATTACAAAACCAAATGCAGTAAAACACTATTAAGATGAACTTCGGGGGACAGAAAAAAATAATTAGTTCGTTTAATTAAATAATTTAGTTTTAATAATTATTGCCATGTTTGAAGTCCTTCATCACCACCTATCATCTTTCCACAATCCCCTTTCCAAAGAAAGCAACACATTAATTAATAGGAAAAATTTCCTAAGTGCAGCTTCTCTTTACAAAAAAAAAAAAATTAAAACGGATAGTGTATTAAAAATAAATTTGCGAAGGAATTTCGGTGTGTGCGGATTAAAATATATTTAAATTCGAAGGAATTTAAAAAAAAAAATGCAATCAAAAATGAAAAAATATACAAATTTTTTTGTAGGACTGTCAAAAACACCTAATTTTAACCGAGTGTTCATCTTAAGCAAGTTCGTATTAAAAGATGTTACTTTGAAGGTGTTACCAAAACATCAGGACTTTCAAATTAGTTCATAATAACCGATTTTTGATCTTAACCGAGTTCGTTTTAAATGAATTTACTGCCCAAAACTTTAAAAGAGAATCATAAAAACCACAAAAATGTGAGAAAACTTTCATTTTAAAGAAAATTTTTATAACTTTTTAACAATTAAAAAATTTTAAAAAAGTTTTAATATTGAGGCTTAGAATTTTTAAGTTGTTTTTTTTTTTAACTACTTTCATACAAAAATTTTAGTTTTTACAGCTGAAACATGATTGGCTTAAGTGACTTAAGTCAAGTGTTGGTATGAATTAATTTTCATTATACTCGTATACCAACACTTTACTAAGTCACTGAAGCTAATTCTGTTTCCGCCTTTAGAAATACGATTTTATACTATGACTGTCCTAAGACTACAGTAAAGACTAAAAGTCTCAACTTTTTATAGAAAACAGCAATAAAAAACATATTCTAGTTGTCATGTCAATTTCAAATAATTACTTGCAACAACAAATTCGTTCATAACTAGAGTCACATGATGAATACAGTCTTAACAAGAGTCTTGGACTTTTTCGCATGAATAGGCATTAAAAATTGTTAATAAAAACAATCAGTGAGCATACTCCTGACACACTAATACGGACCCCTGGGTGCCCGCGGACCCCATTTGGGAACCTTTGTGGTAGATGGATTAAAAGCCTCAAGTTTTTTTTTTTAAGACTCTAATAGTTGTGTTGTTACTGTAGTTTAGTTCAATTCACAATATATGTTGTCGACTACACATAAAATAGTGCTTTAATGCTAATGCTTAAATGTTACCAACATGTTATTTGTATTTTTGTGTGTATGTAGTTGTTTAAACAACTGCTGCAGCAGTTGTTGTTATTATTACTACTACTGCCGTCTGCTGAGGTTGTTGTTTTAAAAAGAATTGTATCTAGTGATTGCTATACTTTGATCGATGTGTAAATATGTTCTGTATGCTCTTCCACTCCTTTGACCACTGACTGCAACATCATTACATTCAATCTTAAACTGAATTTAAGTTAAAATAAAGCAATTCCTTTTGGTCAATATGAAACGATTTGTGCAAAGAGTTAGGGTAGAAGGGGGAGCGTTCGCCACTTTCTTTTTACAAAACGCTGTCGTTACCCAACCAAAATTTTTTTTCAAAAATTATTTTTTATATAACATTTTACACATATTAACTTTAATATGCACGTTTAAAATATAAACTATCTTAATTCCTTATATTCTTATTTTTAAGTTTTCCACAGTAACTCAATTCGTTACACATACAGAGAATAAATTGGCTGAAATTCCATTGTAACGAACAAAATGTAATCATTATTTAATAATTTTAATTGTAAGTACTTAAAGTTCATCATCAGAATAATTAAACTATATTGTGAACAGAAAATATATAAAATTAACCAAAACACAGTCACATCATTCAAACAATGGGTTTTTCTTATCAATATTGAAAAAACATTATCTTCTGCAATAGCTTTAATACCAACAACCAACCACTTTTTGGAGTTTTTATCCCTTGAATAAAATATTTGCAGTTCAAATCGAATATTAGTTTCGCCTGCAAAAAAAACTATCACTATATCAAAAATATAAGTTTTCGTTTCCGATTTTAAAATAATATAAAGTTTTTTAATAGTTTTGGTACTTATAAAATATTAAGATTAGCAACCCAATTTCTGTTGTACATACAAATCTATTTTTAGACATTAATATTTAAACTTGAAAAAACAAAATATTCAAGGTAAAAATTTGAAAATACAAATTCAAATTGAGATTAGGCTAGAGATAAATTAATTGCTTGACAAGCAGGAGGTCGCCGGTTCGAGACCAGTTCGCGGAGAAGAATTTTTTATTAATAATATAATTTTAAAATAATATAAATTTTTTTATAGTTTTAGTAACTCTAATGAAATATTCAGATTTGCAACCGAATTTCTATTGTACATACAAATCTATTTTTAGACAAGTATTTAAATTTGAAACTACAAAATATTCAAGGTTGAAATTTAAAAAAAACATATTAAAATTGGGTTTAGGCTAGAGGAAAAGTAGTTGCCTCACAAATGGAAGATCGCCGGTTCGAGACCAGTTCGAGGCATATAATTTTTTTTTATTAATAAAATAAATTTTGTGAATCTATTTATAGAATATTATAGTCCATTAACATAAAATATACAATTGTTACAATAAAAATTCGAAATTTGTAACTAAATGTCGGTTGTTATAATAGTATTAAAATTTAATAATAGCGATAGTACATGGAACCACAAAAATTCGGTTGTAACTACAAAACTGTTTTCTGTGTGCACCTATGGGGTAAATCCGCCAAGTTGATGTTGCACATTTGTCAGCTTTAAATAAAATGGTTCTGGTGGAAAATTTATTTATGATATTAAATACTCATAAAAATAGATATAAATACATGTAATTTAAGTAAAAAGTTTTTTAAAAATGTTTAGTTTGTTCGAATGTGTTGTATGAAAACTACATCTGGCCCGTTCACCAGTATAACCATGTAACGATTTAATATTACGTATACGTCTTTTAAAAGGGCACCAAATTTTACTAACGAAACAGCTGACCACCAGAGGGTGGCGTTTGTTCCGCATGATCACATTTTAGAAAAATTGATTTAAAACATTCGTCGTGGCGAAACATCCCTCTTCTACCCTACATAGTGAAAAGTGCAGAAAAAACATGGTTGTAAATTTGGAAAAAGAGTTGAAAAATATATTGCAATTTCATTTCTGTAAATACTTGTGTTGATTAAAATTTACATGGTCTTTGTTGTTGAAAAAAAAAACATAAAATGTTTGTTATTCTCAGTAATATGTTAAAAAAAATTGTTTTAGTTTTTTGTTTTTTGTTATAACAATCGTTTAAAGATAACCCTAGTTTAAAGCCATTTTGCGCGTTAAAAGCAAATATGTTTTGTTGTGCAGTCTGCAATTACATTTTTTTACGATACAATATTTTTTTTAATTTTTCAAAACTTTTTAGACTTATTGAAGAAAGTTTAATTATTTCGACTACATATCAGTCGAAGAAACTCTAATTTGTATATAAGTAGTTTAAATTGTATAAGGCAAAATATATCAAAAAAATTAATTCAATTCGGACAAATATTTATATTTTTAAAATTTTGAAAAAATCAAAAAAAAATAGAAGTCGTTGCAAAAAAAACAAATACATTTCGTCGTAGTGCTTACAACTCCTACGTACAACTCTTGTAAAACACATAAAAAAAATAAACCATGGAAGATTTTTGTATCTGTTTTTCATATAAAAGAACGCCAACAATGTTAAACATATGCGGATTGAAACAACTTTAATTTTATATTGGCACCGGCTTATCAAAGAAATTGTCTATTAATTAAATTAAAGATAAAATGAAATATGTGAGATGTTGATTAGTTCGTGAGATGTTGGTTAGTTCGGTTAAAGATCATGAATATTTTTTTCCATATTAACAGAAAAATTATAATTTTATTTGTGATAATTTACTTTAATTAACAGAAAAAAACACTTAGAAAAAAAGTTATTTGACACCTGCATGAATGAAGTTCTAGCCCGCCACGGCCTTCATCAACATTCTTCGTGCCTTAAAGTGTTAAATGGTAAACATCATCTATTTAACTCAACTAGTTAAGTGAAAAACGTAAAATGACTTAGTTTGTTGAGTATGACGAAATTTACTGCGAACTTATTTTCTATAAAGCTATGTTTAGTCCTGTTAATTATTACCACAGTTGCCAGTTCAACTAATTAAGCTGAAAATTTGACTGGCAGTTATTTTGAAATGTCATCATTATTCTTTACATTGTAAGTGAAAGAATATCAAACATTTAAGATTTTCTTCGCTTTTTACATATGTCGAGCATATATAAAGGGTACGCCATCTAACGTTTTTTTTTCAACTAGTGCTTATTTCGTGAATGGTAACACTTAGCTCATGTCTGATTTGACAGATAATTAGTTTTATCCTTCCGCTGAACGAATATGGTCCGTATGTTCGTTATCTTGTGAAAAAAGTGAAAGAAACTGGCATCCTCATCGATAAACCAAAGCGTGAAAATTTATAGTAATTAAAAAACAGTGCGTACACCCGAGAATATTGCTGCTGTTTCAGAAAGTGTGCGTGAAGCGCCATCAACATCAATTCACCGTCGTTCTCAACAATTGAACATTTCGGAGACATCATTGAGACGAATTATGCATAAAGACCTTGGTATGACGCCATACAAAGTCCAATTGGTTCAGGAGTTCAAAAAAAAAAAGTTATTTGGCGGACCCTTTATTAAGCGAATTTTTGCACTGCACCTTGTGAGTGGTTAATAGTGAATTTTCATTGTTGATCTATAAATTGTGTGTGAATTGAAATATTTAAATTTTGCTGCGTCAGCAAAATTTTAGTCAAGAGGATGCTTGCAAAAAAATTGCTAATGTCAGCTAAATTTCGCTGATTTTCAGCAACAAAATTAATAGATTCAGCAAAAGTTTTGCTACGACTTTGTGAATTCAAAGTTAAAAAATTCTTGCTAAGAGTTAATAAAACTTTTGCAAAATATTAGTAGACTGAAAAACACTCAAAAAATTTGCAGAAAAAATTGTACATTACCCAGGAAAAAATTACACATTCCAAAAAGAAGGAGATGCCCACACTTGCTTACATATCTCATTGCCAAATTTAGTAACTGCAATACCAAACACATTCCAACGTTCCATCAAAAAAGCAAGTAGTATTGTAATCAAGTAGTATTGTAATCAAATCAATTGTAATCAATTCTTTAAATTTAAACCTGAAAGCATGAACTCAATAACAAAGTAATTATTTACTTAAAAGAAAATAACAATGTTATTAACTTATATGTATAATTTTTGAACTCAAGAAGTAATCATATACTTTTTCTTAATAAAAGGACGTTATTGGAAGTAGTTCCTCATCTTGAAAAAAGAAGTTATACAATTTTAAAGAATTTATCTTATATATTTTTGTTGAAACAAATTTTTATTTGCTGGAAAATAATACTAAAAACCGAAATTGCATGTTGCCTAAATTTTGGTAAACTGTGGTTAGGTATAAATTAGGGACGCGCTAATTTATACTGCATATTTTCTTATTTTTTCTAGGGAACTATTTTTTTTTTTTTGTGTAAGTACTTCGTAGTTTTACAATGGAACTATTTCTTTATTAAAAAATGTATGTAGTTCTTACAAATATAAAGTAAATAGTTCTTCGGTAAAAAAAAATAATCAATTCTAAAGAATCAATTATTTTAGTCTCACGCCCTGTTAAAAGAATCGAGTAGGTAATCTAGTACGGAATGCGTTCTGCCCAATATGCTTGATTACAAACCCGCTTACCTTTTTGAAAATTTTTTGCTGGGTAGTTAACTTATTTGCTGAAAATCATAAAACATTTTTTTGTGATTCTTTTAAAAATAATTTACAATAAATTACAAAATATATAAATGTTCATGCTCCCACATTGACAACATAAATTAATGTAGCATTAAAATAAAATTTTATATTTTATTTTATTACCATGGTTAAATTTTTGTATATGTCTTACAAGAGTTGCAATTGTTAATACCATTTTCCTCGTCACTACTACATCTGGACACTACACAACGGCCACTACTACATCTGGTCGCTACTACATTTCGCAACATCTAATTCATTCAGCGTATATCTTTCAATCTGGTTGACGTCCTATTAATGGGCTTATCAGCACAATTTTTTTAGCAAAACAAATTAGTAAAACATTACTAAAATATTAGTTCAAAACAGTTAAGTGCTAAATAAGTATAACTAAAATTTTAACTGAAAACGTAATTTTAGCACAAAAATAGTGTACTTGGTTTACAAGTGTGTACTTGGTTTACAAGACGTTTTACTAACTTTCCTACTAAAATATTTTTTTGAATGTATACAAAATATAACGAAAGACAAGGACACATCTTTGGTAATTTTTAATGTTCCCTTTTTCTTATTGCAAAAAAAGGGTTGTATAGTTAGGCAACCATTGGCGTAAGAAGTTGGAAGATAATTTTCTCTCTGTTTCCATATATTTTTAGATAATTAAAAAATCACAAAAAATGTTTCAGATTTTCATCAAATAAATTAACTAAAACATAATAATTATAAAATACACAAAATATAATGTCTTTATTTATTTCCATAGAAGTGTTGTGTAATGTATTTTGCTCTATTCATTATAACTTTTCCGCCTTCAAAAATTTTAAACTATTAATCATTTCTTCGCCCAAATGTTGGTCCCATGAATTGATTTTGCCAAAATGCCATTCTGCGACTCAAAATAATTGGCTGATATTGCCTACAATTGTCACTGACGTGCAATAACTCATAAAGATTGTAGGAAATTTCACGTTCTATTCAATATTCTTAATTGTTTTACAAATTTATGCAACAATTTGTTTAATTTGTATAAATCTTCATATGTAATTTGTTGCTGAAGCAAGTTAAACATTGATATTACCAAAAGGGTCCAGTGCTGAAAATAGATTTCAGACAAGTTACTTGAAGTGTAGATAAGGAATAAAATATGAGCATTGTAAAGCTATGATTCCTTGCATTATTGACATTATAAATTGATTTTGACTTTCCAGGTAATGATTAAATTGGTTTAATTTTCCAAAAAAAAAAAAATTCGTTTTTTTGAATTAGTCATTTTCCCAAATGCCTCCAAGTGATGTGTATAAACATATAGAAATTTTATTTTTTAGCTTTAAACAATTTTGTTTAATCGTTTCGTAATTTAAAGAAATGTTTAGTGATTAAAACAATGTTTTTATATTATTAATGAATTTTTTTATTATTTATTTTGTAAAAAACCAAAGAAAAAAAATGTAAAAAAAACCCGGTTAAACAATTTCGTATATATATAATCATATCTATTTTTAAATGATAATATATACTTATCCATATTCGTATATACTTAGGTGAAAATGGGATCGTATATGAGCATATATGATCATGTATGGGCTTGTATATGATAATATATGGGAATACCTGGCCATATATATTCATAAATTTCATATGCTGCCATACATGTTAAGATCCGAAATTTTAAGGGTATATCATATATATTCATATATGTATATCATATATGTTCATATATGTATATCATATATGTTCATATATGTATATCATATATGTTCATATATGTTTATATGTGCTCTATATATGCTCACATAGGATCATATAAGACCATATACCCTCAAATTTTAGACTCTAACAGATATGGTCATATATGAGACCATATATGGTGATATATTGAACTATATATGGACATATATTGATAGCTATACCCATATGTGATCATATACAAGCCCATATTGTTCATATACGTATCAGTTTTCACATGGGTACTCGAAAAATAAACGTTCATTTCCATATATGGAAAAATATGGTCTTATATGTAATCATCATCATAGACGATCATACATTATATACTTTTTGTAATTTTTTTTAGAAAATTTTGCTTCATAAAAAAATTAAAAAAAAAACATTATTATTTCAAAGGTTTTTCAAGTCCTATATATAATTTTTAATCTACTAATATTCA
Organism: Delia radicum; assembly: GCA_021234595.1. NCBI lineage: Eukaryota > Metazoa > Arthropoda > Insecta > Diptera > Anthomyiidae > Delia > Delia radicum. Next base: position 185,521,626 of record CM037852.1, on the reverse strand, counting down.
GCAAAAATTTTATTGACTTTTAACAAGGATTTTTAAATTTTTAAACAACTAAATGATAGCAAAAATTTTGCTGAATCTACTAGTTTTGTTCAGCTGGCTGATTTTCACCAAACAATTTTGTTGACATTTGCAATTTTTTGCAAGCACCCTCCTGACTGATATTTTACTGACTCAGCAAAATTGTTTGCTGACTTTACTAACTTTTTTTTGAGTGTAGGTTTTAGTAGCTTTTTTTTGCTACTTTACAGCTTTATTTCTATGAGTGTAAAAGTCATCATTTGTAATATTGATATCTCCTATTACTCATTATGAACGCAGTGTTCCAAAGGGAGTCTCCCGATGGGTTCTCTCCGATGTTAATGAAATTTGGATATGTGATAGAGAAACAAATAAGAGACACGTATTTTTTTAGCAACCCAATCTCATATTTAGTGTTTAAAAAGTGGGGTCAAAAATTACCCCATTTTTTGTATTTTCTGTTTATTTCGAATTGTTTCAGATAAATTTTAGACAAATGGGGTACCAAATAAAAGAGCTGTTAGAGACGCATTAACTGGTATACGAAACATGTTCAATATTTCTTCATATATTTTGTTATTCAAAAAAATGTGTTTTAAGCAGGGTTGGCATTCAATACCTTTTCATAATAACGACAGTGCGCTACCACAGTCATATCAAGACCGAAATGAGCATTTTAAAAAAGCGATTCCAATAAAGCCATTTGTATTTCTGTATAACCAGTCTTATTTCGCTATTTGCTATTTTTTGAAATATCTTGAACTAAAGTCAAAATAAATAAATAAAATACCGAAACACAGATTTATAACGGATATAACTATATTCAGGAAGTCAGAATATGAAATTAACTTTGCAACATTAAAAAACATATGCCAGTATTGGAATCGTTGTTTTAAAAGTTTTAGATACATGGGTATAGAGCTGAGCGCAGTAGGCAACTAGCGTTATAATGAAAAGGTAGTGTTTGCCAGCCATGGTTTTATGTTATATTAAAACTGGCGTTTTATTAAAGAATTTTAGTAAAATTAAGCCAACAAAAAGAAGAAGGTTCAATACCTTTACAATAAGGTATTAAACTTTAAAATCCATTTACTAGTTTTAGAAAAACATCAGTTTAAAAGTTGTCATGTCGGATGACCTTTCACGATTTTGACGATTTTCAAACTCCCATAACCTTTTCAAAAAAATTTTTTAATTTTTTCTGGAAACACGGGTAAAATATTTTTAATGTATTAATATTATTTAATAGCGGGTGTATCTGAGCTTTTTCCGTTATTCATATTTGTTTGGTTTTCATGCGACTTTTTCCGAGCTTTATAACCTATATTTTAAATAAACTGCAACACTAATATACTGCATAGGCAATATTGGTATCAAAACTTTTGTTTCTCAAGTACATCAAAATTGCTTCCAAAAAAATCTGAATTTCCTTAATTTCAGACATGTTTCCAAACTAAAATTTCATTAAGATCGGACAGAACCCATCGGGAGATTCGCTTCGTTAGTACTTTTCAACGAATGTATTCTTTACTGGATAGAGATAATATAGTAGTTGAAAATTTATAAAGCAATTAAACTATGATGGTATCTAAAAGAAATTGTTAGAAATTTTTTTCCAGAGTTGCCAAATATTTGTTTGAAAAAATAAATGTTTGTCCATTGTCCATGGAATTTTTTCGAAATTTGTTTGTGGCCAAAGATACATTAAAATGAAATATTTTTCTGTAACTTTTAAACTTTTTTGTTCGAGTGTAATGCTGCATATTTAAATTTCATTCGGTCTTTAAATGGTAAAAATTTTCTTAATTATATTTGTCTTTTTTTTTGTAAAATGTTAGCTTAAAGCTAAAACATTTCTATGGAGTTGTCATAAAATATTGTTTATAACTACATTTTACTAAAAACTTTAACTTTAACTTTAATTAGTTTCAATAACATGTGTGTTTTAACAATTAAACTATAAGATCATATTTAAATATTTATGTACATGTTAATACCTACTCCAACTCCAAATCCGTTGAAAACTTATCTTATGAGATACGGGTTACAAAATAGAATGTCTAGGCAATAAAGTACGTAAAACATTTGCAATCATTTAAAATATGCTTTTTATTTATTTATGAAGGTATGTATATTAGGGATAAACTTATTATTTTATTTAGTTGAAATCATATTACCCGGTTAAAAATTAACATATATGCAATCATATATGAACATGTATGAACACAGTCAAGCCCATATATGAAGTGATTCGAGGTCGTCACATGTCCATATACCACCACATAGGATTCAGATATGTTCATAAGAGTTCATATGTCACCATATACATAAATATTACCTCAATTTACGTTAATGCACACACATGACCATGTATGAAAATGTATAGACATGTATGCTAATATTACCTCAATTTTCGTTAATGCACACAGATGAATCTATATTATTCCTCATATGAACATATAAGAATGGTTTATGAACTCAAATGAATTATGTATGGATACATGTGAGTCATTCCATATCAAACCGAGCACCTTTTTTACAACACCTCTTCCGATTTACTTTAAATTTGACAGACGTATTAAACATTAAAAAATATTTTGCCCGTGTTTCCAGAAAAAAATTAAAAATTTTTTTGAAAAGGTTATGGGAGTTTGAAAATCGTCAAAATCGTGAAAGGTCATCCGACATGACAACTTTTAAACTGATGTTTTTCTAAAACTAGTAAATGGATTTTAAAGTTTAATACCTTATTGTAAAGGTATTTGAACCTTCTTCTTTTTAGAAATTATTTTTTTTTTAATTTATTTTTTTTTTTTTTAAATTTTGGCTTTTTTACTTAATTTCTGTTTTCCATCATCTTCGAACGAGTTGAAAAATCTGAAAAAAAATATGTTCTTAAAGCTCAATATAACCTTAATATTCCCTGTAAATTTCAGAGTGGAAGTCGAATGGATTCTGTTTTTTAAGATTTTTCTCCATTGTAGTACCACGAAAAATTACAATTTCAAGTAAAACATACAAAAAAATTCTAACTGCACATAGAAAAAGCAAAACAAATAAAGCTCAAGAACAATATGAATGTGTTAGCGTGTGTTTTTGCATACATGCATGCATTAACATTTTTGTTAACACGATTGAAAATATAATGTTCACATACAGAATGTAATTTTTCGTGGTAGCTACAACGGAAAAAAATTGGAAAAAATAGAATACACTCGACTTCCATTCTGAAATTTACATGGTATATTTAGGTTATATTGAGCTTTAAGAAAATATTTTTTTCAGATTTTTTCGACTTGTTCGAAGTTTATGGAAAACAGAAATAAATTGTAATAAGATAACAAACAAGTAAGGACGCTTGCAACTCTACGCTCTATTAAAAGATATTTAAATTTTTTCCTGAAGATGAACAGCGAAGCTGTTCGAAATATCGAAAAGATAATAAATATTTAAAAATAAAACTTTAAAAATTTGAATTTTATTTTTAATTTATGACCTTGAGCCAAACCAAAAAAAAAAAAAACCTCATCACATATTAAAACAACAGGTCAACTATAAATTTCTAACAAAAATCAAATTTTAAAAATAAAAAAAATCAATTAAAAAAAAAAAATGTTTTAAAAAGAAGGTTAAAATACCTTTAAAATAAGGTATTAAACTTTAAAATACATTCACTAGTTTTTGAAAAACATTTGTTTATAAATTGTCATGTCGGAAGATTTTTCACGATTTTGACGATTTTCAAATGCACATAACTTTTTGAAGAACTATGCTTAATTTTTTTTCTGGAAACACGCGTAATATATTTTTTAATGAAGAATACGTACTAAAATTTTGAAAGACATCAGAGACATCAAAGTCAATTTTTAGCAAAAATCGTATGAATATTTTTTTTAATTTAAAATTTTTGGAACAGAGGTTTTGGAAAACAATGCCTTTTGCCGAGGAGAAGTGAATAATTTGCGTGCACTAGTAAAGCTACAATTTAAGTAGCTTTAAAATTCGGGTATCAATGGCTCTCGTAGGTTAAGCCGTTAAAAAGTTATAGAATATTATGTACGACTACATTTTTAAAATTTTCGAATATTTGTCATAATTATAATTATTTGATACCAAGTTTGGTTGAAATCATAAGGAGTTGAGGAAATCGAGTGAATGATTTTATAAGTTTTCAGTCTGGTGGAAAAAAATATGGGCCAGTCTACTTTTAAATAGTTTACTTTGTAAGGGCATCAAAAAAAGATTTTGAAGCACATAAAAAATTGACTTCTGACCAACAATTTCTTATAAAATCCCAATAGAATAAGATTCAATGACCACATAAATAATTTTATATGATGTTACCATTCATCATATGAAATTTTTATCCATGGATTAAAAAAAAAAAAAACTCTTTTTAGAACTTAAAAATCAAAGCATACAGGTCAAAACACTTAGTATTATATGTCAAACAAACAAGGAAGCAAAATAGTTTCTTTTGGAATCATTGCCCTTAAATCTCTGTGCTGTTTAGGTAAAAATTACACAATTCTCAAAAACAAAGTTTAAAAAAAGCATATTTGAAACTGTTGATTTCTCAAAACCAAGTTTAAAAAAAGCATATTTAAAACTGTTGATTTGTAGTAAGATTCTGCCTAATTATATTTATTACGTCAAAAATTTTATAAATGTAAAATATTTTTTTGGTTTTCCTTTATGTTTGACATTTGACTTAATGTTTAAATGGTTATGGCGAAAGTAGGTACCACAAAATATAAAATAGCCGTTTTTAAAAAAATTTGCAGTAAATTGTTATAGTTTCAATATTTTTTGATTCGTAAGCTTTAATAATGTCGTATCATTTCGAGCTAATGTCAAGACAGTGTACATTAGAGCGGCATTTTTTTTTTTTTTTTGTATGAAGAAAAACAATTTTTGGAAAATTTCTATTCATTGTTCAGACTATTGTAATATTAGGTCTAAAAGTTCTTTGGTGCAAATTTAAGAAAAATCTAATAGATTTAACCCGTGGCACTCTGCTACCAAATTTTTCGATTTTTGAAAAATTTTCTTAAATTGCTTTAATAAAAACATTTCTTGGGACACATTTCGTAAGCTGAGAACGAATTTTTTTAAAATTTCTGAAATCGGACTAAAGGTTTTCGAGATATTGCGATTTGAATTTCACTAAAAATGGTGTCTTTTTCCTCTATTCTAGAAATTTTTTAAAATTTGCCTTAGAACTTTTTTTGCACTAAAATACTACACAAAACATAATTTCAGTTAATCATAATTATGTTATGACGTATCAAAAAATATGTTAATTTTCTGTTTTTCCGATATATTTATAGGTAAATTTTGCAAGTTTTCCTTCAACCAATATTATCGTAGTTATGCTGTCGCAAGACATATTTTTATTAAAGCTGTTTAAGAAAAAATTTTAAAAAAATAAAAACTTTGTTCGCTTGTCGCAACGGGTTAATGCTATTAGATTTTTCTCAAGTTCGCACCACCTTACTTTTAGAACTATCTCTGCAATAATCACAACAATAATTTATAAAAATCGAAAGTGGATAACAAGCATATAAAATATTTTCAAATTTATAAATACTACGAACTAAACAAATAATGGATTTTCAGACTGTGTGCTTTGGTTATGTCGCAAATTGTATGTCAAAAAACATTATTATATGAAAAATATATTTTTACTAGTTTTACGAATATTTCCTTTTGAAATATAAGTTTCATGCTAACTTTTATCGTTTATGGTTATATGTATTGGTAAATGAAATTTTGATGTATAAAAATTTGTTTGTTCATGTTAGGTTTTTCATATGTTGGCAAGTTTCTATAGTCGCATTCGAATTATATGTATACTATATGATGATAAATTTACTATGTTCAGCCTAAGGTGATACTTAAATTACTACAAATATGATATTTTTAACATTATTTTGTTTTTATGTTTTTGTTGTTGTTTTTTTTTTTTTGTAACATATTAAATGCAGACATATGTACAAAAATTGAGTTTGAAATTTCCAATTTAATTAGACATTAACGTAAACATAATTTAAAGATAAGTATTAGCCGGATTCATGTAAAGTCGTATATAGAGTGAACATCGCATTATTATAACATTAGTGTCGTAAATGTTTTGAGAGCCCTGGCAGGTTTTGTTTGTTAGTTTTATTCAAATATTTAAAATATTTAAAAAATTAGAATAAAATAATTGCTTTAATTGTTTATAATAAAATATGCTATTTCAAAAATATACGAATATTTTTTGAAAAAAATAAATGTGGAATTTGCGAAGATACGAACGAATTATTTTAAAACTGCGGCAAAAATGTCGTACCTGTGAATACGCTGTGTGTACATATTAGGGTATTCAAAATAATTCCGGTTTGGTTTTGTTCGTGTAAAGGAGTAACTCGATTTTGAGTTTTTTAAACTTACTCGATTAATCGAGTAAGATTTTCAAATTACTCGAGTAACTGGAATAATTTCAATTATTTGATTTCCTTAATTTTTCCTTAAAAATACATAATAAACCACAAAATAAATACGAAATCAGGAGTTCCGAAAACTAATTTATTATTATAAAAAATATGTACTAGGGTATTTAAATTACTCGGGTTTGGTTTTGTTTGAGTAAACAACTAACATTTAGCTTGACCGAATAATCGAGCAAGATTTTAAAATTACTCGAGTAACTTGAATAATTTTATTTCATTAATTTTCCATTAAAATACATAATAACACACACAAAAATACAAAATTAGGAGTTCCGAAAAGTATTTTATCAAAATTAATTAATTTAAAAACTTAATATAAGTTCATAAATAATATGTGCGCCCGGTATGCTAGATGGTAGCGTGCTGGCTTATCAGTGCGGGGGTCATGGGTTCGATTCCCACCAAAGGCCATAGTAGCTAGTGCTCGGTTAGGGTAATAGTATATAATTTGTAATTATATGATTATTAATTAATAAAAAAAAAAAATATACAATTGAGATGTTTTACTTTTTTCTTTCGTTTTCATAAAGTTCGACTTTAAGCGTTTTTTGTAAATATCAAAAATAATATGTCATGGCAGTCCATGCCTTGGAAAAATATAAAGAAAAATTATATTACTTTTTCGCCGTCATTCATAAACGAAAGAATTTTGTTCGGTTTTATCTTGTTTGCAATTTTTAATGTAATGTATATGATTAAGTTGAATAAAGATCTGAAAGAAAGAAAAGAGTGAAGGCTAAATCCGACGTGCAACACAAAAAGATGATGAATTCAGTTTAGTTCTATCTTGCAAGAAAAACGTCATTACAATTAATAGATTGTAGCGATTTTTTTTTTTCTTGAATATTTAGATATATCAAAACTTTGCTTAATTTCCGGAATTCGGACATTCTGGCCTTATTTTTTTTTTAATAGTTTCGATGTCAAAATAAAATAACCCTTTATTTGAGTATCATAATATCTGTAATCGTTCAAGGATGTTTAAAAAAAAATTATAAAAAAGTGTCTCGGTGGGGAAGGTTTTTCTCCAAAATAACAAAAGAGAATATTTTTAGTGCAGTGGTAAATCGTGGTGCCACATAAAGAAATTATATCCCTACTAAAAAGTATTACATTTAAATTAAAACGGTAACTGCCAAATGGCTATATCTTTTATAAAAAAAAAAATATTTTGACAAAATACGAACAATTTAATTTTATTTATAAAATTTACACGATTAACTCGATTAATCGAACAAAATACTTCGAGTTATTCGTTACTCGAAATTGGCCATTGTATAGAAAATTTTTATTTTAGGGAGCAAATATAGAATTTACCCTCCCCCTGGATCCGCTCCTGTCTAACCTAATACGCAATTAGGTGTTTTACTTTATTTTCTTTCGTTTTTTTTAATTAAACTGTAAGAAATAACTTTTTAGTGTTTTTTCCAAATGACTGAAAACCTATAAATTCAACCACTCGTTTTCTTCACACCTTCTGATTTCAACCAAACTTGGTATAGAAGATGTACATCATACAACTATAGCATAGTTAAAATGTAGGACAGCTAATCCCAGCGGATCTTGAAATATCGCGTTTCAAACTATGAAAAATATTTGGAAATTTTAAAAAAGTAGTCGTACCTAATAGTCGGCTTCAAGCTACGAGTGTCATTGATACCGCATTTTAAAGCTACTTAAATTGTGGTTTTACTGAAGCACAAAAATTATTCACTACTCCGAAGAAAAATGCATTGTTTTCAAAAACCGAAATCCAAAAATCTGTATTTCAAAAAACTGGATTTTAAAAAATTTAAAAAAATATATGCTATAATATATGTATACGTATATCCCTATGCCGTGTGCAAATCGATATGTAGAGCGCTTATGGTATCCTGAGCTATCAATAAAAATCTGAAAAATTTTAACTAAAAAGAAAATATTCAGAAACATGCGGAGGAGTACCACATAGGGATTTGTTGACGGTATAGAAAAAAAAAATTATAGTTAACATATATTTTTTTTAAAAATTTTATAACACCAGTTTTTTATTCAAATATAGCGGTTTGAACAACGGATATTAAAAAATGCATTTTAGCATCAAGAAGTGAATTATTTTTGTGAAGCAGTAAAACCACGATTTAGATACGTACATTTAAGATTAGGTAGCAATGACTCTTGTAGCTTAAACCATTAAAAATATGTGGGCAAGTATCAAATCGCTGTATAATTGTTCGATCATTTTTCATATTTTGAACCGCGATATTTCAAGATCCGCTTGGATTAGCTATCCTACATATTGACGAGGTTATAGTTATATGATGTGCATCTCCTATACCAAGTTTGGTTGAAATTAAAAGGGGTGGAAGAGGTTTGCTGAATTTTAGTTGGCAAATGTCTAAATTTTTCTATGTGTGTTATAGTACTTAAAATAATCGGAAACTTTTTCATAATAGTATCAGTATTTCTTAATAGTCTTGCTGTTCTTATCAGCACCTTGGTACTGAAAATAAGAAATTTTTACGACGGGTTTAAAAGATTTATTTTTACATAGTAGTAAAGGAATTAATTAAATGTTTTCATTAATATTATAGTAAAATAAATACTGAAAAGCCATTGAAAATCACAATCTAAAATTTTTCATAACTTATATCAACACTGTTAGCATAAAAAATATATTTCTTTATTTTCCAGTGCATTCATTTTTATTTAAATTTGCATCTTGACAGCTATTTTTAAGATTTATGATCTGACAAAAAATAATATTCCTCGGGCATCAAAAGCTACAAAAAAATTGTGTATGAAAGTATATAAAATTGCAAATGGAATTAAAACTAAACTATAAATAGAAATATTAACACACAGCTACTGTTTAAATTGATTTTTTCTTTGTATTAAACATAATTCATTTAAGCTTCGCACTCCCGAAACCCAGCAGGGTGGGTTTTGCAGATTTTTAATCATTGATAACTTACGATTTTATCAGAAACTGGTAAAATATTCAAAATTCGAGGACATACTCTATATTTCTTTATTAGGATATTGTCCTAACAAATAATCTATAGAGTTTTTGTTCAAATTTATTAATTGACCACTTTCAGGAATGTGTTGATAAATGAGAACTAATATATCAGCCCGAAGTTAATGATTATCCCCATTGATCAAAAATAAATTGAAATCTTGCTTGCTATGTGCACCAAAAAACGTGTATTACACAGTGCAGCATTTTTAAGGTCATCGTTTGGTTCCTCCTTCATACCCGTTTTTTTTTGAAGTGTATATCGAAACTAAAAAAAATCCGCAAAGGACTTGGCCATATTACATCGAAATTTTTTTTATTGGACACCCTAAGTTTTTGCACCCAAACATGAATTTTTTAAAAAAGGAAAATTTTTATGGAATCCATATATCATAAACCGTTCGGAATTTTGTTTTTATGTCTTTGGCAAAGTTGTAGATCCAAACCAAAGCAAAAAAATTCTCATATGGACCGACCCAAAAAATTGCATCCACTGCATCAAAATTGCAAAAAATTGGGAAAAAAATGCTATTTTTTTATGATTTTTTCATGATTTTGTCCTGAAATGGCTTAAATACTGGGAATTTAAGAAATCTTTCTTCAGCTAAATTATATCTAACAACAATATAAACAACTCTCTAGTACATGTCATCTTAATACGAACATTCCTTAACCCTAGAAAGCACATCTTTTTGCTCACACTTATTTTGCATAGCCAATGTTTGTCGTTTCGACAAAGAAAGACTATATAGGTTAATGCCGTTTTTGTTGTTACTTGTTTTCAAATTTACTATTTAAACATTTTATTGTTGTAATGCTGATATGTTTTTGAAAAAATGAATATATTTATTTTATTAATAAAAAGTAATTATTTTATAACGCAATTAACAATTTCATAATTTTTTTTTTATTTTTTGTTTAAGTTTTTTTGTTTATTTATACAAATGCAAAACATGTGTATTATTAACTGCCGATGATTTTAATCTGCTACGATTTTACCCGAAAAAAGTATAGTAACTTCTGGTAAAATGAGAAACACAATTACTTTCTTATCACGCTCTCATTTACCGAATTTTTGTTAATAAAAACGCTTTTTGGTAAGATGGAGTCAAAGCGGGTTCGCGAGGTAACGTTTGTCGAACAGAACTAAAATAAGAAAATATATAATTTTAACAGAATAAATAAATAACATACCATTTCTACTCACGCCTGTTAAGGTTTAAATATTTTTGGTGGTGGTTCAAGGTCATGATCTGACTCTGCACTACTACAAGAAGAAAGAGGATCCAAAGGCACATCTCTAAATCCAGTGTCTCCTGGGTCTTCCATATCACCATCCTCACACAGGCACACCTTGTGGCTCCACCAACAAACCTCTGCAAGCATTGCGTCCATCTTCTTGCCTTTGAATCTTTTTTCCATTGGCATTGTGACCTGGTGGAATCGCTCCCCTTGCTCATCTGATTCGGTGGGCAATTGTTTTAAAAAAACATCAATATGATGATGCAAAAAATGCAATTTCAGCGTCATCGATACATTTATATTTTCAAAATATTGCAGCATTGTTGCCACTATGAAACGATACTTGAACTGTTATTTATACTGCGTGCCAGTCTGATTGTCAAGTGTGTTTTATCTTCGTGTTGCACTTTGCAGGTAGAACTGGGTTTTTACAACACCCTTTTTAAAAACTTCTTAAAAAATGTTTCTGAGTGGGTGTGATTGTCATGTGTGTTTTATCTTCGTGTTGCGGTTTTTAGGTGGAACTGGGTTTTTACAACACCTCATCTTCCTAAACAGGATTTTAAAATTGGATTTTAAAGTTTGGCTATTTCCATATTATCATAAAAAAATAGCATTTTTTCCCAATTTTTTGCAATTTTGATGCAGTGGATGGAATTTTTTTGGGTCGGTCCATATGAGATTTTTTTTTGCTTTGGTTTGGATCTACAACTTTGCCAAAGACATAAAAACAAAATTCCGAACGGTTTATGATATATGGATTCCATAAAAATTTTACTTTTTTAAAAAAATCATGTTTGGGTGCAAAAACTTAGGGTGTCCAAAAAAAAAAATTTCGATGTAATCTGGCCAAGTCCTTTGCGGATTTTTTTTAGTTTCGATATACACTTCAAAAAAAACCGGGTACGAAAGAGGAACCAATTTATGTGTTGCACTGTGTTATATATCTACCAAAGGTAGAGGGTGCACATAACAATCAAGTTTTCAATTTATTTATGATCTAGGTGATAATCTTTAACTACGATCTCACACACAGAAAAAAATAAGCTATTTGCCAACTGAAATTGGGTTACTACGACTCAAACTCGGATATTACGAATTTCAGACAGTTGGCACAACTTTATATTAGTTTTCACAACAAAGTTCCGTTAATTCAACAGAATTTTAGTTGCAACACCCAAAATTTTCTGAAATCTAATGTAATTATCGTTGTACGAACTGAATTTATAAGTTGTTAATACACACTTTTCAATTCGGTTGGCCCTTTATTTCTCTGTGTGCATATATTAGTTCTAATTTAGTGAGAAAACTAGTTTATATGAATGTTTGATGTTTTGCATGGGATTGTCACTTCTTTCAAAACGTGTTCTGATGATGGGAACCTAGAAAATTCCCGAAATAGATCTATCAGCACATTCATTTTCATTGCACAATTAAAGGACGAAAAAAAATTATTTTTATTTTTCATAAAAATTATATCTAACTTGAAATTCTTCCAAATTTTTTTTTTAGTTTTTCAAATTTTATACGTCGTCTGCCGCATCACACCCAGGTGACTTGTTTCAGAATTTTGTTTTCTTTATCAATATTTAGTATGAAAAATTACACATAATACATTGTGTTCATAAATATTATGGATTGCTTTCTTTGATTTCAGTTCATAATAAAGGGTGTCCCAAGAAGAACGCAATTTTTAAATCTGGCAACATTCGAAGTGTCATTGTTTGACATTTGAACAATTGTTATTGTTTGCTAGTAGAAGGTACGAGGTTAGTAAAAATGGAGCCAGCTGACCATGGACAGCGAAGGGAGTTCGTTAAAATCATCTTCAGTGACGAGGCCCATTTTCATCTTGATGGCTTCGTCAATAGGCAGAATTGTCGCATTTGGGGTGAGGAAAATCCTCGAGTGATTCACGAGAAGCAAATGCATCCTCAACGTGTCACTGTGTGGTGTGGTTTTTGGGCTGGAGGAATCATTGGACCTTTTTTTTATGAAAATGAGGCAGGTCAAGCGCAAACAGTCAATGGTGTACGGTATCGTGAAATGATAACCAGTTTTTTCTTGCCTAGAATTGAAGAAATGAATGTGGAGCAGGGACCGTAATCATTATGAGTTTTATAATAAAAATTACACAATAATGATTATGTCATGCACTCAAAAAAAAACTATCCTAAAGTTAAAGAAATTTTCCTTAAATTAA
>CM037852.1:185491602-185508571 GCA_021234595.1 Delia radicum | reverse complement strand
TTATATATCTACCAAGGTAGAGGGTGCACATAACAATCAAGTTTTCAATTTATTTATGATCTAGGTGATAATCTTTAACTACGATCTCACACACAGAAAAAAATAAGCTATTGCCAACTGAAATTGGGTTACTACGACTCAAAACTCGGATATTACGAATTTCAGACAGTTGGCACAACTTTATATTAGTTTTTTCACAACAAAGTTCGGTTAATTCAACAGAATTTTAGTTGCAACACCCAAAATTTTCTGAAATCGAATGTAATTATCGTTGTACGAACTGAATTTATAAGTTGTTACCATTAATACACACTTTTCAATTCGGTTGGCCCTTTATTTCTCTGTGTGCATTATATTAGTTCTAATTTAGTGAGGAAAACTAGTTTATATGAATGTTTGATGTTTTGCATGGGATTGTCACTTCTTTCAAAACGTGTTCTGATGATGGGAACCTAGAAAATTCCCGAAATAGATCTATCAGCACATTCATTATCATTGCACAATTAAAGGACGAAAAAAATTATTTTTATTTTTCATAAAAATTATATCAAACTTGAAATTCTTCCAAATTTTTTTTTTTAGTTTTTCAAATTTTATACGTCGTCAGCCGACTCACACCCAGGTGACTTATTTCAGAATATTGTTTTCTTTATCAATATTTAGTATGAGAAATTACACATAACACATTGTGTTCATAAATATTATGGATTGCTTTCTTTGATTTCAGGTTCATAATAAAGGGTGTCCAAGAAGAACGCAATTTTTAAATCTGGCAACATTCGAAGTGTCATTGTTTGACATTTGAACAATTGTTATTGTTTGCTAGTAGAAGGTACGAGGTTAGTAAAAATGGAGCCAGCTGACCATGGACAGCGAAGGGAGTTCGTTAAAATCATCTTCAGTGACGAGGCCCATTTTCATCTTGATGGATTCGTCAATAGGCAGAATTGTCGCATTTGGGGTGAGGAAAATCCTCGAGTGATTCACGAGAAGCAAATGCATCCTCAACGTGTCACTGTGTGGTGTGGTTTTTGGGCCATAGGAATCATTGGACCTTTTTTTATGAAAATGAGGCAGGTCAAGCGCAAACAGTCAATGGTGTACGGTATCGTGAAATGATAACCAGCTTTTTCTTGCCTAGAATTGAAGAAATGAATGTGGAGCAGGGACCGTAATCATTATGAGTTTTATAATAAAAATTACACAATAATGATTATGTCATGAGTTTTAAGGGTTTTCTTCAATGGTAATGATTATTTTTGAGTAATAATAAAAAAAATCCGCAATAATCATTATTTTTGAACAAAAAAAAAAAACTCAAAAATAATCATTATTTATGATTTTTATTTTTTTCGCTCAAAATAAAACTCACTTTCATGTAGGTGTAAATATATATACATATTAGGGTGGGGCGATTAGTATGGAAGGAAAAAAATCTTAATGGGCGCTTCGCGTTTCTGATTCTTGGGATTAGTACTGAGCAAAAAAGTCCACTAGACCATACGTCTACGGTGAAAATCGAGCTTCCAGATTTTGACTTTACGGCAAAAAGCCCTATTTTGAAATTAATAATTAACCATTTAAACCCCACCCACAAATATGATTGATGCATTAATCTGCTAGAGAATCTTCGAAAGAAGAGATTGATACCATAATCTTCGATAAGCTCCTCCTACTTCCTGAGATATGTCCATCCCACACATTGAAAGTGAGTTTTATTTTGAGCGAAAAAAATAAAAATCATAAATAATGATTATTTTTGAGTTTTATTTTTTTTGCTCAAAAATAATGATTATGGCTGATTTTTTTTATTATTACTCAAAAATAATCATTACTATTGAAGAAAACTTTAAAAATCAAAAATTTAAAAATCATGACGGATATGCAAAGATTGTCAAAAAATAATAATAATGGTGCAATAATTTTTTTTTATGTCTCTTCTAAGTGATTGATTTTTTGATTCAAAAAAACGAGCAATAATCATTATTTACGGTCCCTGATGTGGAGGGCATGTGGTTCCAACAAGACGGCGCCACATGTCATACAGCCAGAGAAAACAATTCAATTGCTGCATCAGTCATTTCCCGGTCGTGTTATTTCGCGTTTTGGAGATCAGAATTGGCCGCCTAGATCGTGCGATTTAACACCACTAGATTTTTTTCTTTGGGGTTTTTTGAAGTCGATGGTTTACGCGAATAAGCCGACGACGACTCAAGCCTTAAAAGAGGAAATTGGACGCTGCATTAATGAAATACCGCAGCATTCATGCAAAACGGTCATTGAAAATTTCATTAAAAGATCGCGTGCATGCCAGCAAAGCCGCGGCGGTCATCTGCACAATATATTGTTCCATACATACCCTCATTCTGTCTACTTTACGATATAATAAAGTTTCACGATTTTTTTTAAATATCTGTGTTTTATTTAAAATTTAAAAATTGCGCTCTTCTTGGGACACCCTTTATGTAGTGTCAAAAAAACGATATTAAGTCAGTTTTTGGTATTTGGAGGCAATGTGGACAAATTTTTATTATTGAGCCGATTTCATTCGACTTCGAGAATAAAATTTATGCAAAAACTCTAAGTTTGTATGTAAAGTTAAAAGTTTTGCTACCGAACTTTTTTCCGATTTGACCGAACCTTTGGTGAGCGAACAGTGAATTTGAATGCGTTTTTTTTTAATTTGACACTCAAAATCGCATATAGGCATTTTTCCATTTGTCAACTTTTCCATAATACTTTAAAACACCGAATACCAACAAAAAGCGAATTGTGGCCGAACTGTTCGGTCGGAAACTAATAATATGTATGAATTTATTTCTACAATGTAAAAATGCATGTTTCCTAAATTTTTTGTTTTCAGAAAATAAAAAAAAAACAAGTCAGTCTAAAATGAACATTTATTAGAAAATTATTTCCGTTTTGGTTTGGGCAATTTATTATGGGAAAACCTGCAAATCATAAAACGCCGAAGACGATAATGTAAGTGTCAAATTTGTTCATATACTTATGGACTTATAATTCAGCAGTTTTTTTTTTTATTATTTTAGATTTTAAATTCACGTAGCAATGAAAAATGTCCCATATCAAGTCCAAAAATCTCACGGTAAAGTGCATGGGTTGACTACACACAAAAAAAATTGTTGCCAAGTAATTAGGAACAGTTAAACTAATAGAGTTTATTCGAAAGAATTATGTGAAAACTAGCAAGTTTTTTCTTGTTTCTGCTTAATGTTTGAATAATTTATGTGAAAAAACTTTATTATTTGAAATCCCTCTAATTACTTGGCAACGATTTTTTTGTGTGTATATACTCCAAGTAAGGATCCAAGTGAATATGATCCAAGTGAGGTTGATATTCGCTGCATGCCTAAATTGTAAAATATAGTGCAGCAGGCATACTACCACAATGAAAAGCAGATATATTTTCTCTATCACTCTAACGATGTAAATTTTAAAAATTTTAAGTTTTCTTTGATCTTCTTTTATTTTATTCTTTTTAGTTTAAACAAGCTTAAGATCGTTTGTTTATTAAATATGTATTTCCAATATTTCGTCTCCACATTGGGTGACTTCTTCAGGGAACAAATATTACAATTTGAAAAACTAGTTTTAATAATTGAAACAAGTTTTTCAACTTGTAATATTTGTTCCCTGAAGAAGTCACCCAATGTGGAGACGAAATATTGGAAATAAATAAATAAATGATCTTAAGCTCGTTTAAAAAAAAAATTTTAAAACAAATTTGGTATAAAATTTTTTTATAATATGTATGAACAAATTCATACATGTATAAACAAGTTTTGGGATACAAATTAATGTTCGATTCATACTTTTTATAAAAAAAATCATACTAGGTATGAATTATTTTTTTCTGTGTAGTACAGAAAGCATAAATATTTTTTAAAAATGTTGCTTTTATTAATTAATTATTCAATATACAATAACATTTTGAAAAATTTATCTTAAATTGTAGCTCGAAATAGATTAGTCCATATAAAAAGAAATTATTGATTGAACAAGAAATTATTGATTCCTCTAATACATATGCACATTTCTGCATATGCTCAATGGTATATAATTGCTAACCCATTAATGACTGACCCCCGATTCCATTGTCCAATATCGATTAAATTTCACTTATTTAATATTTAATATCCTAGAAGTTATTTGGTATATGTTTCCTTCATACTTGGGACTTATTAACTAACCACTGATATGCAATATTTCTGCATGTTTTTTGAATAAAATATTTATTTGATGATCTTAAATGTAAAACTATCCATTTTTACTTGAAAATAATCGATATTTCAAGCAAGGGTATAAAATAAAACTGTAAAATGCGTATTTTAATGGTCATGTCACGAAATCTTACATGTAGCCCAGGTGAGTGGTCCTAAACAGGATTAATATTTTGTGTACGATAAAGAACTCTTAAGACTTTTAGCTCACTAGAAAATTTAGCGATATTTTACTTCACCGATTTTTTAGAGTCATTTCCGTGCAATTTTTCCGACTATGTAAATTTGTAGGCATTTGAACCGCTAACTACCCCCCAGGAAGGTTGTGAATTTTAACCAAAACATTTTTCTACGATAGTTTTATCCTTTCTCTACCTGTCTGTGAACATCAATTTAAAGCACCACTTCCCTGAATTTAGCTATATTTGCTTAAGTTTGCTTCTTTTTGGGTATTTAAATACAAAATAAGCAGGAATGGGTTAACGGTACTTGCTATAGTTTTTTGTTATTATTCGTTTTTTCATCTCTGCTGCATCGCCCCATTATGAAATATTGGAGTAAATGCATTTTTTTTTTAATTAAAATATATATCGCTCATTTACTGCAAGACATAACTCAAAAAACACGCTTTTGCAGAAAACGAGTTTAAAGTTTTCAAACCATATCTGCCTCGCTCAACCCTTTCTCTATTTATTTGGCCACGTTTTTTTATAAATAGGGGATTTTAATGTATTTTTCTCTTAGTAAGAGTTGTGTGCAAATTCGCTAATTATCGAGAGACCCGGTGAGTAGCACAGTTTAGTCTATGAAGTATATACTCTTTGCACCCACTTTAAAGAAAAAATAAAATATATTATCCTCTATTGCGGAAAGTATACATTATCTTAATATGAAATTTTTACACAATATAAAGTATGATATAACTAATAAATCTGCATCATTAAGTCATTTTTTGACTTATGACAGTGTTAAAGTAAATGAGCGATATGTGTAAAATATGAAGAACCCACCCGGATGGGTTTCAGTACACTACGTATGTAAAATGCTTTGGGAGTGCGAAGGTTAAAATTTGCATATTAATTTGATGCAAATGCATATGCGCATGCATATTTATAGAGTTGTATGAACATTTGATGCCAAGCAAAGAATTTTTTTTTTTTTTTTGTAAATTCACTTTTGATGTGTTTTGGTATGTAATTATCAAATTTTTCACAATTTCAGTTTATTTTTTCAAATAATTAAATTTTTTTAATGAATATTGTACACAATTTGTTTCTCTATTTCATTTGATGTACAAGAATATTAATTAAATTGGGGGTAAAAAGTACATTTAAATTTATGACAGCAAAATTACAACATACTGAACTTAAAAACAACATTGCACAGATATTTCAACAAAAAAAAATTAAATTTAGTTATATTTAAACATGCATATATTAAACAAATGCAACAAAATATTTAGTCAGGAGACACAGTGATTTTAAATGATATTTTATACTTAAATATAAAATATTGTTATTCTATACTGACCGAGGCAGATCCTTAATTACTACTGGGATTACATGTGGTTAACAAGGACTACCCGATCAAAAAAGGGCAATATATAAATGAGTTAGCAGAATTAATTTAATATATCGGAAGAAAACAATTGCCCCATGTATTGCCGCATGTAAAAAAAAATATATTTTTTTAAGTTGTGGAAAAGTGTCGTGTTTGTTTTGAAATACCTAACAACGTACACAAAATTTTAATATCAACTGGAAAATTTTCATTGAAAATGTCTATTG
This sequence comes from Delia radicum, assembly GCA_021234595.1. Classification (NCBI taxonomy): domain Eukaryota; kingdom Metazoa; phylum Arthropoda; class Insecta; order Diptera; family Anthomyiidae; genus Delia; species Delia radicum. Next base: position 185,502,543 of record CM037852.1, on the reverse strand, counting down.
AAATTATCTAAAATCAACATCACAATTTTAAACATCAAACTCCAAAAATACCAAACTTCGATAATAATATAAAAATAATCTCGATGTATATAAAAACAAAAAACTAATAAAACTGCAAATTATATAAATATAAAATTTGTGGTCTTCAAAGTTTAGTAACGTCATGATGCTTGTTAGGAAAAGACCCTAACCACGTGCTTGATTACCTAGAAGACAGGAATGGAGCAAAATTGATGATTAATAGGATTTTTTTGTTAAAGTTATGCCTTTTATGGAAGCTCTAGCTTTTCTAAAACTTCGGGTTCTGATGAGATCTTTAGTCAGATCCAAATAATATAGTTGATTTGCTTTAATTTTGTAAATATACGGAGGTTGAAAGCTCGATATAAATTAAAAATAACATCAAAATAATCCCGATGTATATAAAAACAAAAAACTTGTTTATTTGACACACAAATATTTGACTGTTGAGCATATAAAATTTATATTTACTGTACGCTAAATTTAAATTGTGCTCTGAATAATCGGAACATTATATCGAATTTGATACATTTCTTTGTTGCATCATCTTAATTTTTTTTAATCGGGATATTATAAGTATACGAAACAGTTATTTTGAAGCAAAAAGCAGATTTGTATCGCTTAGCAATTATAACATTAACAAACCATTGTAGATACGAAGCTCATGTCCATTAAAAAATAAACATTGTTGTAGATAGCTCAATCCAATTTTGCAAAAAAAAAAAAACAGCCTTAGAATGATCTTTTAAATTTGAAATTAATAACATAAATGACAGCTACGTCAGTGAATATTTTGGCATCAAAATCTCATTTTCTTAAAAAATGTAGATAGCTCCGTTTGAATATAATACAACGATATTTTATAATTATATCTTAAGATGTATTACACAAACAAATTTTTTTATAAGACCGTATATATGATTATATCTTAAACTATATAGCTTATATGTTACCATATATTATTATAAATCATGTTATAAAGGGTGTTTTTTATAGAGGTATAGAACTTTGCCATGGAATAAAACAAAGATGTTTTTTTTTTAAATTGACATGAAATTTACTTCTGGCAATATAATTTAAATAAGACTTCTGGCATATGACTGCCACGATGACTTTTTCCAACATTTGTGGTCGTATATTGGAAATAACGCGGCGAATGTTGTCCTCCAGTCAATCGTTTCTGGCTTATCGGCGTAGACTAGCGACTTCACATATCCCCACAGAAAATAGTCCAGCGGCGTTAAATCGCATGATCTTGGAGGCCAATTCACGGGTCCGAAACGTGAAAACTATGCGTTTACCAAAGTTTTCTTCCCGATTAAGAAAGAGGGAAATTCAAACGCGTTGGATAATTTACGTCCGATTTCTATGATACCTATACTTTCGAAAGTTGTAGAACACATTGTAAAAGATCAGATGTTAGGCTTTATTAATAGAAATAATTTGATTCACTCACATCAGTCAGGCTTCAGGCAAAATTATAGTACAACCACCCTTTTGATTGGGCTAACTGATTCAATTAGACAAAAGCTGAATGACAAGAAATGTAGTGTGCTGATTTCATTGGACTTGTCAAAGCGTTTGATAAAGTTTTACACTCAAAGTTAGTGTACAAGTTATGTAGTATGTATAATTTTTCTAAATCAGCCTGTAAGCTGGTGCAGTCGTATCTCCGTGATAGATCGCAGTTTGTGTCAGTTGATGGTAGGGAGTCATTGACCTTGGAGGTTACTAGTGGTGTACCTCAGGGGTCAGTAATTGGCCCCATTTTGTTTATGATGTACCTGAATGATTTTGATAATAACTCAATTGAGACATTTTTATATGCTGATGATGTTCAGATTTTGTTTTCATCAGATAAACAATTTTTAGATGTGTTGAAAGCCAACATTGATTACTTTCTTAGCCAAATCAGTCTATGGATGCGGGAGAATGGGTTGAATATTAATCCTGGTAAAACTCGGGCAATGTGTTTTGGTTTAGATTCAAATGACTTAAATATATCGTTGGATAATGTGGGGCTAAATTTCGTTTCTGAAATGAAATGTTTAGGCGTTTTTATAGATAATAATTTGAGTTTTGCAAAACATATTGATCATATATGTGCCCGTGTTAATAGTACCATTAGACGGTTATATTCATTAGATTTATATTTGCCTCTTCGCGTGAGGAAGCATGTTGCCAGTTCACTGCTCATGTCGCAGATTATTTATGCCATGGAAGTATTTTCAGGTACCAACAGCGTTGTTCTAAGAAGGCTGCATCTTACTTTTTACCGTATTATTAGATATATTTATAAACTGAGATTAAGGGATCATGTGTCTCCCTTTGTAATGGACTTTGTTGGATTTTCTTTTGAGAATTTTATTAAATTGAGAATTTTGTTAATTTTTCGAAAAGTCGTTATGCGAAATTGTCCTGAGTACATTAGAGATGATTTTAGATTTTCTAGATCGAGTAGAAACCCTCAGATAATATGTCACCGTATATCCTCATCTATATATGAAAGATCTTTTCATGTACGTATAACTAGGGTGTGGAATATCCTTCCCATAGATTTAAAATTATTTGCATTAACAGATACCACCTTTAAGCTTAAACTTAAACAGCATTTTGATGCTCTTTAATTAATTAATTTACCACCCCCCCCCCCTTCCTGTTCTTTTACGAGGGTTTCCATCACCGACTATAATTTTTTATATATAAATTTCTGTTATAAGCGAGTTAGGGCCTTTAGTTTTTAGTATTTAGGTTAATTATATAACTTTTTAGTTTTAAGAAATAGTTTTTTTTATAAATATACTTTTTTTTCTTTTGATTTGTAATTTTTGATAATGGAGTAGTATTTGAACCATATTTGGCCTTATAGGCTTGGTTCTTAAATTTTAAATAAATAAAAAAAAAAAAAAAAAAAAAAATCAATTGTGGCACCAGCTGTGTGACATGTTGCGCAGCCTTGTTGAAACCACAGCTCCTTCACATCATGGTTGTTGAATTGATGAACGAAAAATTTAGTAATCATGGATCTTTAGCGGTCAGCATTGACTGTAACTTTCTGACCAGCATCGTTTTTAAAGAAGTACGGACCAATGATTCCACCAGCCCATAAAACACACCAAACAGTCAGTTCTTCTGGATGTAACGGTGGCTCAATATACACTTGAGAAATATCATCACTACAAGTACGCCAGTTTTGTTTATTGACATATTCATTTAACCAAAAGTGAGCTTCATCGCTAAACAAAATACCCTAATGCATCTACAAAAATGTTTGTTCCCTTTTTGGGCTCAGCGCATTAATTTTAAAAATGATATTTTTTTATATTCATCAATAAAGTATTAATGAATTTGGAGCAAAAACAAAACCATTTCAGAATATGTGTACAAATTTCAAACAATTACTTACGTTTTTGGCAATATTTTAAAATAGTTTTTTTGAAATAGTATACCAAAAATTTAGACGATTTTTAAAACATTTAAAATGTCTATACTTAGCCAACGCCTTTGTATATCTCGCCAAAACGTTGTATTTATTTTTAGGAAAGGTCCGAAATAACATTCTTTATTTATCTACATACAAAATTAAAATTAGTTATATACAGAAATTATAGATTTATGACCGTACTGTACCACTGTGCAAACTACTAGAACCATGAAAAATATTCAAGAAATATTTTGTATGGTGTCAGTATAAAATAGGCAAGAAAACACGTCGGATTAGAATAATGTTTAGAAACATTTACGCAATATAAACTACCCAGTTAAAAATAAACATATATGTATCCGTATGAACTCATTCATGCTTACATATGAAGACATTCGAGTTCATAAATGTCCATATACCTCCATATATGATTAATATATGCTCATAATTGTTCATATGAAATGTATGGACATGTATAATCATACATGTAAATATTATCTCAATTTTCGTTAATGCACACAAATGAACATATATGATTTCTCATCTGAACTTGTATGAATCATTTATGAACACATATGAATCATATTTGGATGCATGTAGACATGTATGAAGCATGTGTGTTCATGCATGAATCCATATATGTTGATTTTTAACAGGGTAATAAACAATAAAACTATAAAAAATATTCAAAAGTTTTTATTAAAAGTAAAAAGGGGAACGATTTTTTTCTGGGTTTTTACATTTACAAAATAATGTATAATGTTAAAAAAAAAAATAATAAAATAATTTAAAAAACTTCGAGGCCATACTCTATATTTCTTTATTAGGATATTGTCCTAACAAATAATCGATAGAGTTTTTGTTTCCAAATTTATTAATTGACCACTTTCATGAATGTGTTCCCATAATCAGAACACGTTTTGAAAGAAGTGACAATCCCATGCAAAATATCAAACATTCATATAAACTAGTTTCCTCACTAAATGAGAACTAATATATGAGCTCGAAGTTAAAGATTATCACCATTGATCAAAAATAAAAACTTGTTAGCTAGAATATTTGTTAGGAAAGTATACTAGAGTATGGCCTCGAACTTGAATAGTTTTAATTTTCATTGCACAATTAAAGGTCGAAAAAACATAATTTTTATTTTTTATTTTTACTTGTATAATTTAAAAAATATTTTTCGTTTAACAATGACCCGGCAAAAAATAACCTGGATTTGGTAAGCAGTAACTACATTTGTATGCTTCCAAAATAGCGATTCACCACCTTGCATACTATAAAGCAACTATGGAAGGCATTCTGTAGTGCTTCCTAAAATACCTACTTTGAAGCAGTGAATAATACTTACAATGAAGCAATAAAGAATGCATTCCATGAAGCACTAATGTTGTCAACATACAAAAAGCGCTTATTTGTGCCTAAGAAGGCATGAAATTTGTGCTTCTGGGTAAGCACTATCTTTTGCTGGGGAATAGATATTGAAAGAATTGGAAAAATTGGAAAAATTCGTGCTTATTTAATTAAATTTTTACTTATTTTTCTATTATTTGAATTTTTTTAGACATATGCAAATAATACAAAGCAAATAATAAAGATAAATTAAAGACATATACAGCCCTGCATATTATTTATCTTCTGAATATAGAGCTGTATTTTAGTTGTCTTTCTATTATTACTAATATTATTATTATCATTATTATTATTATAAAAATTTTCACGAATAGATGGCGCTTAGTTTTCATGCAAACAACTAAGCATTTAACTAAAACTTAGTAGAAATTACAGTTTTTTTTTTTGCTTTTTTTATTTTACTTATAGTAGCATAAAGATTCTGCTAATTTTACAGCTTTTTCCTGCAACGTAATTTTTACAGACCTATTTGTGTGAGTGTAGCTTTTTAATAGAAAATAAATTTATTTACATGAATGTTATAAAATATTGTATTTCTTTCACCTCTTTAATAGTTTCATCTTTAATAGTTTCATATAATTCCTAGGAATCAAAATATGAAACTTTACCGAAGGAACCATACCTTTAAAACGAATTCTGATGTCCCGACTTTTGACCCGTAAGGTCAAATTTTAAAAAATCCCACTTGACCCATTTAGAGTGCCCCAATCGAATCCAATTGAATATACATTCATCTGCTAGAGCGTCTTTCGGAGAAGAAATAGAGACCCTAATCTTGGAAGCCTCCTCCTACTTTCTGAAATATCTCTATCGCGAGATTTGTACATTTTGCTATAAAAACACGGCTAAAAAGGCCCTCTTTCAACTTAGATTTTAACCCCTTAACGGTCACCTAGCTCACATAATCTTGGAGAGATTCCTCCTACTTTCTGAAATATCAAAGTGGGCTTTTTCAAAATTTGGCCCTACGGGTTAAAAGTCGGGACACTAGAATTCGTTTTAGAGGTATGGTTCCTTCGGCAAAGTTTATTATTTTGATCCCTAGAATACGATTTTCCTTGTACGTTAAGCGATTTTTTTGCCTCCCTACAAATCGACCCGCCCTAGTGTGCAGCCTATTACATTAGAATTCGTCCTTAGGCCAACATATACACTTACGCCAAATTTAATATGAATACCTTGACATAAAAAATTCAAAATGGCTGATAAAATATGGGGTATGATTAAGAATGACGAATTTACTTAATATTTAATACTCGATGGTTTTTGAGATCGCTGAATACGAATCTTATATTAGATTCTAAAAATTTTAAATTGCGGATGATTTAAAAAAAAAACAATTGAATTGGTTTGTAAGTTATTTCCTTTGGGCTAAGTTGATCAATTCAAGTCTGATAATTAAATTAAAATTAAAAATTCATTTCATTTTTCTCTCGACGTTTCTTTGGCTTGTTTCCAATTTCTTCAGGAGTTATTTATTATTAAATTGATTTTATTTTACATTGTCAGAAATACCATTAAATTAAGAATTAAAAACGGGACTTCACGACACAAAATTAATAATTAAAAAAAAATATTTGCGACACAACAATTACATCACAGTATAAACTATATTATTGGAATCACAGAGCATTACTCTTTACATAAGTCTTTACTTAAGTCGAGACATAATAATCTGACTTTGAAATTTTAAAACACAAAATGACTGGTCAGATTTTGGCACCACTGTACTGCCTGGCGCAGCGTCAATTTGTTTTCTCAGCTATTGTAGAACATTTTGAAATTTGAGTCGCATACATTTTAAGCTAAAAATAAATTTTATGTAGAGTTACCAATAAATATGACTATTTCCGCACCACTGTTACATATTAGTTACTTTGCTATCATAAGCCATACAAAACAAATAAAATAGCACTTTACACTATGGAAATTAATGTTATGCATTACATTACATGCATACCACAATGGGGCGTTTCACAAATATTTTGGAAGTAATTTAGACACTTCTAGCTTACTAATCGGATTGCTATGAAACTTCACACCGCTATAATCAACGTAATTCCAAGCTTTAGTTTCAAACAAAACTAGATCCATCAGGCGCTGATCAATTAGACTTCAAAGTAGAATACCTCGGGTATTCAACATTTTGAGATCTTGTCATTTTATATTTTTCAGCCGATTTTTAAAAAATAACATTTCTGTAATCTGCTTGTTATGGTCAGCAATAAATACACTAATCTCTTAAAATGCATAAGTTATCCACATTTGATTATCAAAATTTTGCAATTTTGCAACAACCTGGTGCTGTTTTTGCCAATGGAAATAGCACATCAGGTCCGATTGAAAAAATATTTCAATGCCATAACTTCTTCACGCTTATAGCAAAATGCTCTTAATTTAAACATTTTTAAAAACATGATTTTAGTAATATATTTATTTGTTTGGTCCAAAAGTTATCAAGACTCTTCCGCCTAAAGATTAAAAGTTTCTTCAGACTACTACATATATTTGTGTTTATATTGTAAATTATATTCTTCAGTTTGTTGTTATTCTCCCCCCACACTCCTCCGAATTAGACAATTTTTTATTTATATTACTCAAATGGATTACCAAAATTGGTAAATGAAAAACGGAATCAGGTGATCCAATTTAGTCCAAATATGTTAACTTTCCTTTTTCAATGTCACTTCAAATGTGTACAAGACAGCCATAAATGTAAAAAGTTCCCGTTTTTGGATATTTTGTACAGTTTTTTGCACTTGTACTAAAGGATTTCCCTCAATTTCCCCTTTCTCAAAAATATTTAAAAGTATTAAAAGTTTTTTTACATGATAATAAATAACTATTTAGGGGCTTCAAATCAGTATGCGTGTGTCACTTTCTGTGAGGAGCGCAAAAGTTATGGTGTTTTAAGTTTTTAAATATCAAAAATTCTCAAAAATACATTTTTTTGATTAAAGTCTAAAAAAATTTCGCACATGTATACCATTCCCAGCAAAAACTGTTCTGTTCTGAATGATTCTAATTGAGAATTTTCATTGATGAATTAAACATTGTCTTGTCATAGGAAGAAGAATAACTTCCAAAAAAGTTGTTTAGGCAGAAAACTTCCAAAGAATCATATTTGGGATGCTTACTTCCTAGACAAGCCAATATTAAATTCATCGATGAAAATACCAAATTAGAAGATATAAAATTTTTACTTTATATGTTAAATATGTTTTGGCGTTTTAATTTAAATTTACCAATTATTTTGTGCTTTCCAAAAATCTTTGTCAATATATGTGATTGTTGCAAAAAATTTGGTTTTTGACTTAAAATCGCGGTTTACGTGACATTTAAAAATTATAATTTGTTTTAGAGATTATATTTGAATTTAACGTTATCAGCTAAAAAGAAAATGTATTTTCTACAAGTTAATTCCAACTATGTGCAATTTTTCAGCATGATACTTTTTAATACTTACTAAATTTAATTTGGTACATAGAATATTTATTTCTTAAAATTTATTAACGTTAAAGCATTGGCAAATCGTACAAACAATGTTAATTTTGACGAATTTCGCGCAACAGTGTTGATGTGCCGGTGCAAAACGTGTTTAAAGTAAAAAGAGTAGAATTTGAAAAAGTTGTGATGGCGATCAATTGTTTCTAGGTTTTAAAATCTGTCACTAAAATCTGTTTGCTATATAAAAAGGCAAAAACAAATTATGCAATTTTTGCACAATTTTCAAGAAGTCCATAAAATGTTTGTATTTAAATTTTTTTATATTTTCCTCTGATTATGCGTTGTAAATAACAAAAACAACTCAGTTCACTGCAGCAAACTGGCCTATTTAAAACTAAACAGCGAATGTGCCTTGAGAAAAAACTGCTTTTTAAACAAAATTCACACTCATGGTTTTTAACATTTTGTGACGGTAGTACTCTTTAGCTGTTACGGGCACAAGAACACAATGTATCACAGACTGTGCAGAATTACAATATTAACGAACCAATATTTTCAAATTAGTATTACATGAAGGAGCGTCAGTGTCCGGCTCAAAAAAACACAAAATATCTAAAAACTGAAAAAAAAAATTGGTTTCAATTGTCGACTACTACGTATGTATTTATTTGTTAAGTGATGGCACGCCAATGTTGAATTTATCTCTTAATTGTTGCGAAAGTTATTGCGAAATAATATCAGTTTCAAAGGATTTACAATTTTTTGACATAAGCCCATATATTGTTGACCATTGCAATCATATTCTAGAAATGTTTCATTTTTCAAAATCGGTTGATAAATATTAAATTGGCAATATCTCAAAAATTATTAATGCCCGAGGTGTCCTACTTTGGAATCTAATTGATCACCGCCTGATGTATCAGGGGGCCCTTCTTTAAAAATTAAGTTAAAAATTACATTGATTAAGACGCTGTAAAGTTTCATGGCAATCAGCTCAGCAAGAAATGGCTGAATTATTTCCAAAATATTTCTGAAACACCCCACTGTGCATACTATTCATTTACACTTGCTGTTATTATTATTATTATTATTGTTCACACAACTACAAATATTTATATATACAAATAAAACGACTAACAGCCAGGGCTGGAAAACAGACAGACAGACAGATAACCATATACGGTACATAGAATACATTTTTAACTAATTAACGATTATGCCTTACTAAAAACCTACTGCCCAAATGTTGTAGATATAACATTTATATTTACAAACACATAAATTGTAGTAATACTAACCCACATAAACATCTAAATATTATTTTTTTGGGAAAAAACTTTATAGTGTTGTACTATGAATATAATATTTTATACAAATATGTAGAAATTTCTAACTTATGTTTTTTTTGGGTGGACTTGTCGTTCAACAACATTCAACTTGCCGTAAATGTATGTAACACATTGTGTACCCCAGTGTGATTGTAATATTTGACCCATACAATAATTTACAGGTGCAAATGTATGATATTTCCGGACATTTATTGTTAAATAGTCGACACTAACTCTCACAGCCAAATTTTATTTTCTAGGGGGGAAATAGTTTTAGTTGTTGTTGGTAAGTTTTTTGGTAGTTGTTGTCAGTTTCTATTGTTTTAATATTAATAGCTAGGTTGGTTGGTTTGGTCAAAGTTTCATTCTTATTTCTTGTATTAAGCAATTAATATATTCTAAATGTCAGAGTGCGCCCAATGACATTTATTGTTAGTTAATGTTTGAATATCATAAATTTATGTATGTTTATCACATAAAAGCTTATGTTAATGTTAAAGTAAATTTATTTTTGGTATGTTATTTTTTAAGTGAAATTGTTTATTGGATGAGGAAAATATTATATCAAAATGTTGCTAATATATCGTAGGAAATAAGTAGAAATAGCACTGTAGAAAAAATATAGAATTATAATAAAAGCAAAGCGGCCTCAACAAAACAAGTAATGAAAATTTAATTCTACTCTTTCATAAAAACATTCAGAAAACTACTAATTACTATTTACTAATAAATTTAGTTAATTTAAATGAAAAATGTATTGGTTTTGGTTTATAATGAAATAATGCAAAAATAAAAAAAACGCGATTAAATTTTAGTAAAACTTTTGTGATGTGGATTTTTTCAACAAAGATTTCATTAAAAGTTTACATTTAAAAGTTCAAAGACAAAGAAATTGTTTTCATCTCGTTTAAGGATACTCAAAAAGTTTGTTAGTTATTGTATTTCAATTATTTGTGTTAGCTGTTGTTTTTGACTGTTATTACAGTTGTTTGGCTATGGAAAAATACAAAACAATTATAAGACATGTGGGGTCATATTTGACCCCACATGTTAACTCCTAAATGTGAGATTGGTCAGATAAAAAACGGGGTTTTTAATTTTGTATTCTTATATATAAAATATCAAATTTTATCGCAATATTAACTTAAAACATTTTGATTTTTGTTCAGAAGAACGACTTTAGTTCCCCTGGCAGCACACTTGTCCAAAGGTTTAGGGAGGTACTTAAGAGAAAATTAAAAAAATAAAGTAACTCTTTTTGATCCACGTTATAAAAATAAAATATAAAATTTATGATGTGTATTC